>CM077087.1:101380505-101577867 GCA_039513925.1 Platanthera zijinensis | reverse complement strand
TAATTTCTTTTTGCAATATTTGTTTGGTAGCTTAATGGTGTTTTGTACGACTATAGGTGAGTTGGAGTGGTGTGGGGCCGTTAGAACGTTTAGTTTCTGAGGCAAGTAGTGCATCAAACGATGCGCTAGCGACACCTCCTTTGGCTTAGACCATACGATTGGTAGATGAAGCCGTGTTTGCGATGATTAATGCACAGCATGTGAGATAGATGTAGCACCCTACACCTGTTGTTGGAGCATTGTACCGCTCCAAGGGTCGATCCAAGGAGAGTGGAGCAGGTTGTGGTAGAGCAAGTAATGCCTAGGAGAGCAAAGGATAAACACCTCAAACACGTTATGGGCTTTAATACTCCAGTGTTCTCGGTGACCGGAACCCCAACCCAAGCGGAGGATTGGCACTATAGAGTTAAGAGAGTCATGATAGCTATAGAGATGGAAGAGTAGTAGAAGACCACTATTGCAATATTCTTGTTGGATGGTGATGCAAGACTATGGAGGGAAGGTTTGGAGTTACACCATTGGGGTTAGACAACTTACTGACATCTCGATAGAAGAATTCTCGAGACTATTCTTGGCTCGATACCTCCCCTCGGCTCAAGGGATTGCATGGAGAATGAGTTTAAAAAGTTGGTGCAGGGAGAGAATAGCGTGGATGAGTACCACCACAAATTTACACGTTTGGGTCGGTATGCAAGTGCTACATTTGCTGATGAGGAGCGAAAGAAAAACCGATTCTATGAAGGTTTGAGGGATGACTTATGACTACTGCTCTCAGGGACGATGACGCAGGGCTTCTTGACCCTGGTCAACACGGCCTGGTCTTTGGAGAAAGATATGAAGAACGTGCAGGCGAAGAAGGACTCGAGTGTTAAGAAGAAAGAGTTCAAGGTGATGACTACCTTAAAGTCTAGGTATCGTAAGTTCTTTTAGAAGGCTAGTACTTCAGGTCCAGCTCCTTATTCTGGTGCTTCAGGAGCGACCACGGGCCAAACCCCGGGCACTTGCTTTACTTGTGGGAAGCAAGGGCACTTTACCCGTGACTGTTGGAGTGGACGTCCAAAGTCTGAGAGGAAGCAGGGAGCAACTTACGAGGAAAATGGCAAGGCAGTGGAGTCAACCGCATCCCATTATGCTCCGACTCAACTAAGAGTCTAAATTCTTGGCCAGCAGGAGACCATCAAACAACCTGATGTTGTGACAGGTATGGTTTAAATTTATAGCAATTTAGCTTTAAATACTGTTACCTTGTGCTTGTTAGCTTTTTACTGTTTATATAGGCTTTGTTTTGATTTGTTATAATCCGGCAAGAGCACTCTTCAATACGGGAGCTTCGCACTCCTTTTTGTCCGAAGGATTCATATTGCGCATCAGAGTCCCTTCTTTGATGGCGAAGGACAAATTGGACGTGTTGTTGCCAAATAGGTGTTCTATGTGCGCTGACAGAGTTTGTTCCGAAAAGATTCGTATTGGGAGTCAGGAGTTCTACTTGCTAGTGTCGTTACTGCCGCTAGTAGAGTTCGACATCATTTTTTGTATGGATTGGATTTTGGAGCAGAAGGCATACATAGATTGTATTCAAAAGGAATTCAAGTTGGGAGCTAGCTGGGAGACAATGTTTATGGGTTTGAAGGGGTCGTGCAAGACCTTAATGTCTGCTCTTCATGTTGTCAAGGCAGTTCGTGCTGGTGCCAAGCTGTTCTTCACGCTAGTGGAGGCTGTGAAGCCTAAGCCCAATTTGTGTAGCATCCCAGTTGTGTGTGAGTACCCTGACGTGTTCCCGGACAATCTTCCTGGAGCCCCACCCCAGCGGGAGATCTACTTCACGATTGAGCTAGTGTTCGGTGCCAAACCTATGCCACGCTCTCCTTATAGGTTGGCGCCTAAGGATATGGTGGAGCTAAAGTTTCAACTCGAAGAGTTGTGGAGTAGGGTTATGTACATCCAAGTTCGTCGCCTTGGAGCGCACTGGTCCTCTTTGTCAAAAAGAAGGACGGAATTTTGCGGCTCTGTATCGACTATAGAGAACTGAACAAGTTAACGGAAAAGAACAAGTACCTGATCCCAAGGACTGATGATCTGTTTGATCAGTTAGTCGGGTCATCGGTGTACTCAAAATTTGATCTTAAGTCCAGTTACTATCAGCTGATAATAAGGTAAAGTGATATCCAAAAAACAGCGTTCAACACGAGATATGGGCATTTCGAGTTTATGGCCATGGCGTTCGGGCTGACTAATGCGCCATCAGTGTTTATGGATCTGATGAACAGAGCATTCAGGGAGTACTTAGACCACTTTATAATCATCTTTATCGATGACATATTGGTGTACTCGCAGTGTAAAGAGGATCACTTCAAGCATCTGCATTTGTTTTTGGAGACACTGAGGAGGAGCGAACTACATGCAAAGTTCTCCAAATGCGAGTTTTATTTCCCTCAGTATCGTTCCTTGGTCACATAGTCCGTGGAGAAGGAATTGCGGTTGATCCGTCAAAGATAGCGGCGATACGCGAGTGGCCTGTGTTGTCTTTGGAAGCGGAAGTTCGGAGTTTTCTGGGGCTTGCCGGCTTTTACAGCCGCTTCGTAGAGAACTTCTCGCGGATAGCGTTACCTCTCACGACTTTTACATGGAAAGATCTGAAATTTGTTTGGACACAGGAGTGCACGCAAGCTTTTGAAGAGTTGAAGGGTCTGTTGACCATGGTATCAGTGCTAAGTTCGCCGAGTAGGATCGAAGGCTTTTAGATCTATAGCGATGCTTCGGGCAGTGGTTTTGGCTGCGTGCTATTGCAGCATGGAGTGTTATAGTTTATGGCTCGCGTCAGCTGAAAGTGCACGAGAGAATTTATCCGGTCCACCACTTGGAGTTAGGGCCGTGATTTTTGCTCTGAAGCTGTGGAGGCATTATTTTTACGGCATAAAGATTGATATTTATACCGATCACAAGAGCTTGAAATACCTGTTAAACCAGAAGGATCTTAATATGAGGCAGCGGAGATGGACGGAGTTCATGGGGGACTATACATTCAAAATTCATTTTGTGCCCATGAAAGGCAGTGTAGTTGCGGATACGTTGAGTCGCAAGGCTCCCACACAAGCTAACTGGTTGTCGGTTGATGATGAGCGGTTGATTTGGGAGTTGGAGGCATTAAATATCTCTTGTATTATCAAGAAGACTAGCGCCAAAGCTCTTTTGAGCTGGACGGAAGTGCAGTATGACTTGGCTGATTGGATTCGGCAGGCTATGGATTTGGATAGCAGCATGAAGCAAATCATGGAGGCGGTTTCGGATGGGTCAAATTCCCAATTTACGGTTGAAGATGGACTGCTAAGGAAGGGAAGTCATTTGTGCGCCCCAAACTTGGGTAATTTATTGGTGGAGTTGATGTACGAGGCTCATCATACCAAGTACTCAATTCACCCAGTGAGCACAAATATGCACTGAGATCTGAAGATGTTATTTTGGTGGCCAGGACGGAAAAAGGATGTGGCATTATATGTGGCGAACTGTCAGATTTGCGCGTTAGTGAAGGCAGAGTGCCAAAAGACAGGGGGTTTCTTGAAGAGTTTGCCTATCCCGGAGTGGAAGTTCGACTATATCTCAATGGAGTTTGTGCATGGATTGCCAAAGTCGCAGAAGAGAAACGGCGCCATCTGGGTGATCGTAGATCAGTTGATAAAAGCGTCGCACTTCATTCCGAATAGGAAGGATGATTCGGTGGAGAAACAAACAAAGCTTTATGTGGATAACATTGTTAGACTACACGGTGTGCCCCACAACATCGTGAGTGATAGAGATGGGCAGTTTACGTCCAATGACTGGAGGTTGGTGCAGTAAATGTTAGGTACTAAGCTGAAGTTCAGTACAACCTTTCATCCGGAGATGGATGGTCAGGCATAGATAGTTAACAGAATAATGGAAGACATGCTTCGCATATGCATCCTAGATTTCGGGAAGCAGTGGGAAGATCATATGTTTTTGGTTGAGTTTTCGTACAACAACAATTATCAAGAGAGCATACAAATGGCGCCCTTAGAGGCCCTATAAGGTTGAAAATGCCGCATGTCGTTGTCTTAGTTAGAAATGGGTAAGGCGAGGTTGTATAAAAATCAAGAGGTATAAAGCGTCACTTAATTGGTATGAACTATTCGAGAGCGCTTGTTCATTACACAGGATAGGAAAAAAAAATACTATAATGCCAAGCATCGAAACGTGGAGTTCGCTGTTGGAGACTGGTTGTATTTTAAGATAAAGTCATTCAAGGGTATTTCACGGGTACGATGTTTGAAGAAGTTGAGCCCGAGGTACCTTCGACCATTTGAGATCCTGTAGCGGATTGGTGAAGTGGCTTATCGTCTAGAGATATCGGCGGAGTTGAGTGGTCTATACGACGTATTCCATATATTAGCAGTGCGGAAGGCGGTGCAAGAGCCTTCACAGGTGATCGCGTTTGATCTAGTACTGGTGGATGAAGGGTTGGTAATAAGGGTCAAGCCCGTTCATATTTAGGACTCCGAAGTCAAGTGACTTCGTAACAAGGAGATTAGGATGGTCAAGGTCTGTTGGGACAATTGCGGTTGGGAGGAGCTCTCTTGGGAGAATGAGAAGACCATGCTTGAGGAGTACCCAGATTTATTCCACTCAGGTACTTCTTTTTATTTTGCGTATCTTTTCCTTTCGGTAATTTTGTTGACGAAATTATTTTAAGAGGGAGAGAGTTTTAACGCCCCAAAACTCAAAAGAGCAACGGGCAGCACTTTGAGGCAAGTTTGGACCTTGGTAAGGGTCACACGGTCTGGGACACGCCCGTGTCCCACCCATGTCCTCGGGCCATGTCGTGCTCGTGATCGACGATTCATTGAGTGTTCGAAGAAAATACAGTAGTCGAGTGTCGAGACTGGGAACACGGCAAGAGACATGAGCGTGTTAGAGGTTGTGTCCTTCTCGGGAAGTTTGCTGGTTTGTGCTGAGGGAGTTTCACAGCCTGGGACACGGGCGTGTCCTAGGGGGTGTCTAGTACACGACATGTGACATCGGCATGTCACATGGCTGTGTCGTGCTCGGGATGTGTTTGGTCTCGTGCCGTTTGAGGAACACAGCCCTTGATACGGGAGTGTCACTTGGGACACGGGCGTGTTCCAAGCCGTGTCACAAGCTGTGTCATGGTCGGGATTTTCCTAATTGACGGCGAATGAGGAACACGGCCTTGTATATAGGCGTGTCGCAAGCCGTGTTCGGCCCAGGAAGTTCATTTTCATGGCGAATCGTGGCGTCCGTTTCCTTATTTTGGGATCCAATGGCTCAGGCTTACCCATCCTAGGGTTAAGGTCGGTAATAGGGTTGAAAACCCTCATTTCTTTTGGATTAATTCTCATTCTAAGTTCTAGAGGGAGGGGGGAGAAAGGAGAAAGAAGGAAGAGAGATCCGATCACCGGAGGAGATTCGTAGCCCCAAATCGCAAGTCGAGTCCAGATCTACGGAGGCGAGATCATCGCGGTGCTTTACAACCGTATAGATTTCCATGGCGCCAAAAGGGAATGCTACGATAACGATTCTCTACTTGAACATGTGAAGCTCTCTTTCTTTTGCATAAGGAAACCCGCTCACGCGAGTGTGCGGTGTTCCTTCGGATAGATGTGAATAGTCCCCCTTGTTTGCATGTACAGTCCAAAATCGATATACGGACATAGGCATGGTGTGTGAAACCTACCCGGACAAGTTAGTCTGGATCGGTGATGTTTCATTGCGCATGATTAGCCGGAGAATACACCATGCATTTGGATGTTTTTGGGTTTTCTACGCGGTAGATTTCAACAGGGAGTCTTGGGGATTAACTCCAAGATACACCCGGAAAACTGGGCGGAAATGCAATTTTGCCAACATGGTGGTCTGGGAGCCAGCCTTGAACATAATTGGGTTATGTGCTTGTTTGATCATTTTGGGACTCGGGGAAGCTTGACCCGCACATTTTTTTTAAATTGACATTGTGGTGTGAGCAATGGGTTAGGCGGAACCATACCCGCTCTGTTTCGTTCGATTAAAGAGACCTAATGTACATGTTACTTACCGTTGGCATAGATGGAGGGTCTTAGACTTAGGCCAGAAAGACTAGAATGCTCACGAGTACTGCCGTCCAAGGGATGTTGGTGAGACCACAGTTTTGACCGGGTTCACCATGTAAGTGCCTTGAGAGCACGGGGTATGCGACCATTTTTGCATGCACCTGTGATGTTGTGTTTATTACCTATATTTTTTATTATGCTAATAAGTACAGGGTAGGAACATTGTCGTCCCGAGTTTTTGGGCGGGATCGTTATAATTTTGTCAGCTTTAGCTGACCGTTACTTTTGTTTGCCACAGTTGTAGTGATTTATGCTTGCAGGTGCTGCCGAGCCGAGCGGAAAATAGCGGGCCAAATCCCTTGTTGCTGAGCTGACCCTTGAAGGCCTATTTATGCTTACTTGTTTAAATTCATGTGTGACCGGCCTGCGAGTCGAAGTTTGGAAGACACTGTTGATAATGGACATTCATACTTATGGCTGGGTTCTTATTTCTTGCAACTTAATAAATTACTTTCGGTAGATGGTATGTATAGGATGTTATGATTGGAAGAATGGTTTCAATGAGTAACCCTTCGGTCTGTTAGTGTTATACGACATCGGGCCCTAGCCGAACCTACTGCTATATGCTATGTGACAGATAAGGGTGTTACATAACGCGACTATCTTAGGTGAACTTGCGAATACTAGCTAATCTCTGTAAAAGAAAAGTAAAAAGCAGTTAAATTAACATATAGCGCAAGTACCTGAGATCAACTCACAAAAAATTGCTAATCTTTACAAAGATAAGTCAAAAGAAGAAAAATATAAAATATAACGCGAGTACCTCAAGAGAACACGCGAACATCTGCTAATCCTTGCAAAAGAGTATTCAAAAGCAAATAATAAAACATATCACACGAGTACGCGAGGAGAACTCGCGAACACCTGCGAATATCAGTAAAAGATATGTCAAAAGCAGGTAAATTTAAAATATAACAACAGTACCTGAAGAGAACTTGCAAACTCTTACTAATCTCTACAAAAGTGAAGTCAAAAGTAGGTAAAAATATATATAATGCGAGTAGTTGGGAGAAATCACAAACTTCTGCTAATCTCTGCAAAAGTGAAGTAAAAAGTAGGTAAATAAACATATAACATGAGTAACTGAGGTGAACTCCTTAATATTTGTCAATCTCTACAAAAGAAAATTCAAAAATTGGAGAATTTAAAATATCATGCGAGTACTTGAAGAGAACTCGTGAACACCAGCTAATCACTGCAAAAGAAAAGTTAAAAACACATAAATAAACATATAACATGAGTACCCGAGGTGAACTCGCGAACATCTACTAATCTCTGCAAAAGAGAAGTAAAAATTAGTTAAATTTTAAATTTAACGCGGGTACTTGAAGTAAACTCACTACACCTTCTTATCTCTACAAAATCGAAGTCAAAAGTAGGTAAATAAACATATTATACGAGTACCTTTGGAGAACTTGTAAAAACCTATTAATATCTACAAAAGAGAAGCCAATAGAGCTAAATAAACATATAATGGAAGTACCTGAGATGAACTCGTTACCACCTACTAATATCTATAAAAGAGAAGTCAAAATCAGGTAAATTTAAAATATAACGTGGGTACCTAAAGAGAACTCCCGAACACTTGCCAATATTTGCAAATGAGAAGTCAAAAGCAGATAAATAATTATATATTGCGAGTACTTGAGAAGAACTTGCGAACACTTGTAATCTCTACAAAAGTGAAGTCAAAAGTAGGTAAATAAACATATAACCCGAGTACCTGAGGTGAACTCGCAAAAAATTTGCTAATCTCTGCAAAAGAGAAGTCAAAAGGGTGCAAATTTAGAATATAATGTGAGTACTTGAAGAGAACTCGCAAACATCAGCTAATCTCTGCAAAAGAAAAGTCAAAAGAAGGTAAATTTACATATAACGCGATTACCTGAGGTGAACTCGAAAAAAACTACTAATCTTTTCAAAAGTGAAGTAAAAAGCAGGTAAATTTTAAATATAACACGAGTACTTAAAGAAAACTCGCGAACACCTGCTAATCTCTACAAAAGAGATGTCAAAAGTAGGTAAAAAAAAGCATATAACACTAGTACGTGAGGAGAACTCGTGAATACCTACTAATCTATGAAAAAGATATTTCAAAAGCAGGAAAATTAAAAATATAATACGATTACCTAAAGAGAACTGGCTAACACCTAAAAATCTCTATAAAAGAGATGTTAAAAGCAGGTGAATAAACATATAATTAAAGTACCTAAGGAGAATTCACAAACACTTACTAATCTTTGCAAAAGAGGTGTCAAAAGCAAGTAAATAAACAAATAATGCGATTACCTGAGGTGAACTCGTGAATATTTTTCAATCTCTGCAAAAAAGAAGTCAATATGAGGTAAATTTAAAATATCATAAAAGTACCTGAAGAGAACTCATGAACATCAGCTAATCTATTCAAAAGAAAAGTCAAAAATAGGAAAATAAACATGTAACGTGAGTACCTGAGGTAAACTCGCTAATAACTGTTAATATCTATAAAAGAGAAGTCAAAAGTAGGTAAATTTAAAATATAACGCGAGTACATGATGAGAACTCACCAACTACTGCTCATCTCTACAAAAGAGAAGTAAAAAAAGGTAAATAAACATAAAATGTAAGTACGTATGGAGAACTTGCAAACACATGCTAATATCTACAAAAGAGAAGTGAAAAACACAAAAATAAACATATAACGTGAGTACCTGAGGTGATCTAGCGAACATCCACTAATATCTGCAAAAAAGGCAACAAAAGAGAAGTCAAAGCAGGTAAATAAACATATAATGGGAAAACCATAGGAGGACTTGCGAATACCTGTTAATCTCTACAAAAGTGAAATTAAAAGCAGGTAAATAAACTTAAAACTTGAGTACCTCAGGTGAACTCTTGAATTTTTGCTAATCTCTACAAAAGAGATGGCAAAATGGAGGTAAATTTATAATTTATAGTGCGAGTACCTGAAGAGAACTTGTGAACACCTGCTAATCTCTACAAAATAAAATTAAAAAGCAGTTAAATAAACATATAACACGTGTACCTGAGGTGAACTGGCAAACATATGCTAATCTTTGCAAAAGAGAAGTCAAAAGAAGGTAAATATAAAATATAACGTGAGTACTAGAAGGGAACTCGCGAACACCAGCTAATCTCTACAAAATAGAAGTTGAAAGTAGGTGAATAAACAAAAAACATGAGTATCTAAGGATAACTCACTAACACCTACTAATCTCTTCAAAATATAAGTTAAAAGCAGGTAAAGTTAAAATATAACCCGAGTACCTGAAGAGAACTAACAAACACCATCTAATCTCAACCAAAGTGAAGTCAAAAGTAGTTAAATTAACATATAATGTGAGTACCTAAGGAGAACTCACGAACACCTGCTAATCTCTTCAAAAGTAAAGTCAAAAGCAGGTAAATAAACATTTAACGCAAGTATCTGAGGTAAACTCGCAAATACCACCTAATATCTGCAAATGAAAAGTGAAAAGCAGCCAAATAAATATATATTACGAGTACATCAGGTGAACCCGTAAACATCTGCTAATCTCTGTAAAAGAGAAGCCAATGCAAGTAAATTTAAATTATAATACGAGTAACTTAAGAGAACGCACGAACTACTGCTAATCTCGGCAAAATATTTGTTAAAAGAAAGTAAATAAACATATAACACACGTACAAAAGGAGAACTCACAAACAACTTCTATTCTCTGCAAAAGATATATCAAAAGTATGTTAATTCAAAATATAACGCGAGCACCTAAAGAGAACTCGCGAACACCCTCAAATCTCTACAAAGGAGAAATCAAAAGCATGTAAATAAACATATAATGCGAGTACCTGAGGAGAACTCGCGAACATCTGCTAATCTCTGCAAAATGTAAAGTCAAAAGTATGTAAATAAACATATAATGCTAGTACCTGAGTTGAACTCACAAATATTAGCTAATCTCTACGCAGTCAAAATGAGGTAAATTTAAAATATAATGAGAGTACCTAAAGAGAACTCACTAATACCATCTAATCTCTGCAAAAGAGAAGTCAAAACTGGTTAAATAAACATATAACACGAGTACCTAAGGGGAATTCGCGAACACCTACAAATCACTTCAAAAGAGAAGTCAAAAGTATGTCAATTTATAATATAACATGGCTACTTAAAGAGAACTCGCAAAAATCTGCTCATCTCTACAAAAAAGAGTAAAAAAATAGGTAAATAATCATATATCGCGAGTACCTGAGGAGAACTTCTGAACACATGCTAATCTTTGCAAAAGAGATGTCAAAAGCATGTAAATAAAAATAAAATGCGAGTACCTTAGGTAAACTCGCGAATAATTGCTAATATCTATAAAAGAGAAGTTGAAAGGAGGTAAATTAAAAATATATTACGAGTAATAGTAGAGATCTCGTGAGCACCAACTAATCTCTACAAAAGAAAATTCAAAATCAGATAAATAACCATATAACGCGAGTACTCTAGGTGAACTCGCAAACAACTGCTTATCTCTACAAAAGAGAAGTGATAAGCAGGTAAATTTAAAATATAATGCGAGTACCTGAAGAGAACTCACCAACACCTGCTAATCTCTGCAAAAGAGGGTCAAAAGCAGGTAAATAAACATATAACACGAGTACCTAAGGAGTACTCACGAGCACCTGGTAATCTCTGCAAAAGATAAGTTAAAACAGGTAAATTTATAATTCGCGCGAGTACCTGAAGAGAACTTGTGAACACCTGCTAATCTCTACAAAAGAGAAGTCAAAAGAAGGTAAATAAACATATAATGCGAGTACCTTAGGAGAACTCATGAACACATGCTAATCTATTTAAAAGTGAAGTCAAAAGCTGTGAATAAACATATAACACAATTACCTAATGTGAACTCATGAATATTTTCTAATCTCTACAAAAGAGAACTGAAAAGGAGGTAATTTAAAATATAATGCAAGTACCTGAAGAGAACTTGTGAACACTAGCCAATCTTTGCAAAGGAAAAGTCAAAAGCAGGTAAATTAACATATAACACGAGTTACTAAAGTGAACCCGTAAACATCTACTAATCTCAACATATGTGAAGTAAAAAATCATGTAAATTTAAAATATAACATCACTACTTGAAGAGAACTCGCCAACACCAGCTCATCTATCTAAAAGAGATGTTAAAAGCAGGTAAATAAACCAATAACATGAGTACCAATGGAGAACTTGCTAACACCAACTAATTTTTGTAAAAGAGATGTCAAAAGTAGGCAAATAAAAATATAACATGAGTACCTGAGGTGAACTCACGAACACCTACTAATCTATCTAAAATAAAAGTCAAAAGCGGGTAAATCTAAAATATAATACGGGTAACTGAAGAGAATTCATGAATACCTACTAATCTTAGAAAAAGAGTCAAAAACAGATAAAAACATATAATGTGAGTACTTGATGACAACTCACGAACACCAACCAATCTCTGCAAAAAAGAAGCTAAAAGCAGTAAATAAACATATAACGCGAGTACTTGAAGTGAACTCGTGAATACTTGCTAATCTAAAAAAGAGATGTCAAAAGGAGTTAAATTTAAAATATAATGCGAGTACCTGAAGAGAATTCGCAAACACCTGCTAATCTCTACAAAATAGAAGTCAAAAGTAGGTAAATAAACATATAACGTGAGTAGCTGAGGTGAACTCGCGAACATCTACTAATCTCTACAAAAGAGAAGTCAAAAGCAAGTAAATTTAAAAAATAATGCAAGTACCTGAAGAGAACTCGTGAACACATTCTAATCTCAGTAAAGAGAAGTGAAAAACAGGTAAATAAACATATAACGCAAGTTGCTGATTTGAACTCGTGAACATTTGCTAATCTCTACAAAAGTGAAGTCAAAAGCAAATATACTTAAAATATAATGGGAGTACCAAAAGAGAACTCGCAAAGACTTGATAATATCTCCAAAATAGAGTTAATAGCAGGTAAATAAACATATACCTCGAGTGCCTGAGGAGAACTTGTGAACCCTTGCTAGTCTTTTCAAAGGTAAGAAATAATAGGTAAATTTAAAATATAATGCGAGTACCTGAAGAAAACTAACGAAGACCTGCTAATTTATAGCACAGAGAAGTAAAAAATAGGTAAATAAACACAAAACGTGGGTACATGAGGATAACCTCCGAACACATGCTAATCTCTGCAAAAGTGAAGTCAAAAGAAATTAAACAAACCAATAATGTGAGTACATCAGGTGACCTCACGAATAATTGCTAATCTCTGCAAAAGAGAAGTCAAAAGAATATTTATTTTAAATATAATGTGAGTACTAGAATAGAACTCACGAACACCAGCTAATCTTTGCAAAAGAAAAGTCAAAAGCTGGTAAATAAACATTTAATGCGAGTACCTGAAGTGAACTCGTGAACCTCTGCTAATATGTGCATAATAGAAGTCAAAAGTAAGTAAATTTAAAATATAATACCATACATGTATAGAACTCGCGAAAAACATGCTAATCTCTGCAAAAAGGGAAGTCAAAAGCAAGTAAATAAACATATAACCCGAGTACCTGAGGAGAACTTGCAAACACTTGTTAATCTCTGCAACAAATAATACAAAATTTGTTAAATTTAAAATATCACGTGAGTACCTAAAGAGAACTCGTGAACACCTGCTAATCTCTCCAAACGTGATGTCAAAAATAGGTAAATAAACATATAACGCGAGTACCTCATGTGAACTCACGTACACCTGCTAATCTATTCAAAGAAGAAGTCAAAAGTAGGTAAATAAACATTTAACAGGAGTACCTGAGGTAAACTCGCGAACATCAGCTAATCTCTACAAAAGAGAATTCAATAGTAGGTAAATTTAAAATATAACGCAAGTACCTAAAGAGAACTCGCCAACACCTGCTCATATCTACAAAAGAGAATTCCAAAGTGTGTAAATAAACATATAATGCGAGAACCTTTGGAGAACTCATAAACTCCTACTAATATTTTCAAAAAAGAAGTCAAATGCAGGTAAATAGGCATATAACAGGAGTACTTGATGTGAAATTGCAAACACCTACTAATCTCTATAAAAGAGATGTCAAACGTAGGTAAATTTAAAATACAATGTGAATACCTGAAGAGATCTTGCGAACACCTACTAATCTCTACAAAAGAGAAGTCAAAAGCAGGTAAATAAACATATAACGTGAGTACCAGAGGAGAACTCGTGAACACCTGTTAATCTCTGCAAAGGAGAAGACAAAAGTAGGAAAATAAACATATACCGCGAGTACCTGAGGTGAACTCGCAAACATCTGCTTATATCTATAAAAAGAAGTAAAAAAAGGTACATTAAAAATATAACGCTAGTACCGAAAGAGAACTCACCAACACCTGCTCATCTCTACAAAAGAGAAATAAATGAGGGTAAATACACATATAATGCGAGTACCTGAAGAGAAATCGCAAACACCTGCGAATATCTGCAAAAGAGAAGTCAAAAGCAGGTAAATATACATTTAACGTGAGTACCAGATGTGAACTCACGAACACCTACTAATCTCTTCAAAAGAGATGTCAAAAGCAGGTATATTTAAAATATTATGCGGGTACCAGAAGAGAACTCGTGAACACCTTCTAATCTCTTCAAAAGAGAAGTGAAAAGTAGCTAAATTAAAATATAATGCGAGTACTTGAGGGAACTCGTGAATATCAGCTAATCAATATAAAAGAGAAGTCAAAAGTAGGTAAATTTAAAATATTATGCGAGTACCTGAAGAGAACTCGCAAACACCTAATAATCTTTACAAAAGAGATGTCAAAAGCAAGTAAATAAACATTTAATGTGAGTACCTGAGGTTAACTCACAAACATCTGCCAATATATGCAAAAAAAGAAGTCAAAAGAAGGTAAATTTAAAATATAATGTGAGTACCTGAAGAGAACTCGTGAGCACCTGTTAAACTCAGCAAAAGAGAAGTGAAAATAAGGTAAATAAGTATATACCACGATTACCTGAGGTGAAAACGCAAACAATTGCTAATTTCTGTCAAAGAGAAGTCAAATGCAGGTAAATTTAAAATATAAGGCGAGTATTTAAAGAGAACTCACAAACAACTGCTAATCACTGGAAAATAGAAGTCCTAAGCAGGTAAATAAATATATAACATGATAACCTAAGGTGAATACGCGAACATCTAGTATTGTTTGCAAAATAAATGTCAAATGTAGGTAAATTTAAAATATAACGCGAGTTCCCAAAGAGAACTCACAAATAATTGCTAAACTCTGCAGAAAAGAAGTCAAAAGAAAGTAAATAATCATATAACAACAGTACCTGAGGAGAACACATGAACATTTCCGCTTCTATATACAAGTGAAGTCAAAAGCAGGTGATTAAATATATAATATGTTTACTTGAGGAGAACAACCGAATATCTGCGAATCTCTGCAAAAGATAAGTCAAAAACAGGTAAATTTGAAATATAACGCGAGTACTTGGAGAGAACTCACGAACACCTGGTAATATCTTCAAAAGAGAATTCAAAAGCAGGTAAATGAACATATAATGCGAGTACTTGAATGAACTCGTGAACATCTACTAATCTATTCAAGAGATAAGTCAATAGCAGGTAAATTTAAAATATTACGTGAGTATCTCAAGAGAACTCGTGAACACCTGCTAATCTCTACAAAAGAGATGTCAAAACCATGTAAATAAACTTATAATGTGAGTACCTGAGGTGAACTCACAAACATCTACTAATCTATGCAGAATATAAGTCAAAAGTAGATAAATTTAAAATATAACATGAGTACTTGAAGAGAACTCGTGAACACAAGTTAATTTCAGCAAAAGAGAAGTGAAAATCAAATAAATAAACATATAGCAGAAGTACCTGAGGTGAACATGCAAACATTTACTAATCTATGTAAAAGAGAAGTAAAAGCAGGAAAATTTAAAATATAATGCGGGTATTTAAAGAGAACTCTCAAACACCTGCTAATCACTACAAAAGAGAAGTCATAAGCATGTAAGTAAATATATAACGTGAGTACCTAAGGTGAACTCGTGAACATCTACTAATCTTTGCAAAAGAAAAGTCAAAACTAGGTAAATTATAAATATAACACGAGTACTTAAAGAGAACTCACAAACACCTGCTAATCTCTACAAAAGAGAAGTCAAAAGTCGGTAAATAGTCATATAACACGAGTACTTGAGGTGAACTCATGAACATCTATTAATCTCTACAAAAGATAAGTCAAAAGCAAGTAAATTAAAAATATAACGCGAGTACCTGCAGAGCAGACACATGCTAATCTTTACAAAAGAGATGTCAAAACCAGGTAAATAAACATATAATGCGAGTACCTGATTTGAACTTGTGAACATTTGTAAATCTATGCAAAATAGAAGTCAAAAGCTGGTAAATTTAAAATATACTGCGAGTATCTGAAGAGAACACGCGAACACCTGCCAATCTTAGCAAAAGATAAGTGAAAATCTAGTAAATAAACATATAACATGAGTTCCTGAGGTGATCAGATGAATGTCTGCTAATCTTTATAAAAGAGAAGTCAAAAACATTTAAATTTTAAATATAACGCGAGTATCGAGTGATAACTCGCGAACACCTGCTAATCACTACAAAGAGATGTCAAAATGGGTAAATAAATATATAACGTGAGTATGTAAGGTGAACTTATGAACATCTGCTAATCTCTATAATGGAGAAGTTAAACGCTGGTAAATATAAAATTTAATGTGAGTACATGAAGAGAACTGACAAACACCTGCTAATCTCTTTAAAAGAGAA
This sequence comes from Platanthera zijinensis, assembly GCA_039513925.1. NCBI lineage: Eukaryota > Viridiplantae > Streptophyta > Magnoliopsida > Asparagales > Orchidaceae > Platanthera > Platanthera zijinensis. The sequence continues at coordinate 101,561,957 of CM077087.1, read as the reverse complement.
GTCAAAAGCAGGTAAATAAACATATAATGCTAGTACCGAAGGTGAAATCACGAATATCTTCTAATCTCTTCAAAAGAGAAATCAAAAGCATGTAAATTTAAAATATAACGTGAGTACCAGAAGAGAACTCTTGAACACCTATTAACCTATACAAATGAGAAGTCAAAAGCAGGTAAATGAACTTATAATACAAGTACCTGAGGAGAACTCACGAACACCAGTTAATCTCTGTAAAAGTAAAGTCAGAAGCAGGTAAATAAACATATAATGCGAGTACCTAAGGTAACATGCGAATATTTTCTAATCTCTGCAAAAGAGAAGCCAAAAGGAGGAAAATTTAAAATATAGCACGAGTACCTAAAGAGAACTTGCAAACACCAGCTAATCTCTGTAAAAGAAATGTCAAAAGCAAGTAAATAAACATTTAACACGAGTAACTGAGGTGGACATGCCAACAGTTGCTAATCTCTGTAAAAGAGAAGCAAAATGCAGGTAAATTTAAAATATAACGCGAGTACGTAAAGAGAACTCACGAAGACCTGGTTGTAACGCACCGAAACTAAAAAGAGGGACGGGTGACATTTTAAGTCAAGGCTGGGACCTGGAGCAGGTGTCTCGGGCATGTCACGGGCGTGACACGGGCATTACATGGGCGTGTCATGCTAGAAAGTTTTCTGAGTCATGTACAAGGGCCATGACACGGGAAAAGACACGGGCGTGTCACATGTGAAATGGGCGTGTCGGGTGCCGTGTCGCAGGCCGTGTCCTCCTCGGGAAGTAAGTGTTGGTAGTTGTACACGGGCAATGACACGGGCACAAACACAGGCGTGTCACATGTGATACGGGCATGTCAGGTGCCGTGTTGCTGGCCATGTCCTCCTCGGGAAAAGAGTGTTGGCCATTTCACACAGGGCGTGACACGAGTCGTGACACGGCGGTGTCGCATGCGGTACGGGCATTTCAGAGGCTGTGTTGAATGCCGTTTGCTTGTTATCGAGTCGATCGAGACGGAAAATGGGTTATACGGCCATGCAAACGGCCGTATTGCAACCCGTGTTCGGACCAAATTTTATAATTTCAGGCCCCGATCGTGGCCGTTCGTTTCCTTGACTTGGGATCCAATGGCTTGGGTTCTTTCCTGAAGGGTTTTATCCTAGATTTAGGGTTGTAAGGGCTCATTTATCTTGGGTTAACCTCTCTCTAAGTTCTAGAGAGAGGGGAGAGCAAGGAGGAGGAAGAAGGCCAAAGATCCGGCGGCCGGTGGAGCGTCGGAGCCCCAAATCGCGATCCGAGTCCAGATCCGCGAAGGCGATGACGTTACGGTGCTTTCCAACTTGGTAGATTTTCATGGCGCCGTGGAAAAATACAAGGGTGAAGATTCTTATCCTAGGGCATGTGAAGCCCTCTTTTCCTTTGCATAGGAAGCCCTCTCTCGCGAGTGAGCGAATAGTTGGAGCGTTCCTTGGGGTAGATATGTAAAGTCACCCTTGTATACAGTCCGTATACAAAAACAGGCATAGGCATTGTGTGTGAAGCCTATCCGGACAAGTTGATCCTGATCGATGATGTTGTATTACATATGAAACGGGGAAGACTCCGGATGTTTGGGCGTTTTTCGGGTTTTCTACGTGGTAGATTGCAGTAGGGAGCCTTGGAGATTAACTCCATTTGCACCCGAAAAACTGGGCAAAAGCGGGTTTTGCCAACATGGTGGCCGGGGAGCCAACGTGAACATGACCGGGTTATGTGATTATTGTAGTGTAAACGGGACTCGGCGAGTCTTGACCTGTGCATATGGCTTAAATTGTCGTTGCGGAATGAGCACGGGTCAGGCAGAACCATTCCCGATCTATGTCGTTCGGTGGGACCGTTGGCATGGATGAGAGTCTTCAGCGGTCTATGGCTTAAATTATCGTGACCAAGGCCAGGAAGACAAAATGCTCATATAATTGGCCGTCCAAGGGGCGGTGGTGGAACGGGAATGTCTATGGCTTGAATTGACGTGACATTTGCCGGTTCGCCGTGAATGTGTCCTGTTTGCACGAGGTGTGTGGCCGTGCAAGCCTACGCCTATGATGAAGTGTGTTTACACTATTATGTTGCTATACTAATAAAGTGCAGGGAAAGAGCATCGCCCCCCCCCCCCCCCACGATTTTGAGGGCGGGATCGTTATAATTTGGTGAGCATTGCTGACCGTTATTTTGTTTACCACCGGGCAGTGGATTGTGTCTTGCAGGTGCTGCGGAGCCGAGCGGAAAATAGCGGGCTAAAGCCCATGTTGCGGTGCTGGCCCTAGAAGGCCTAACCTTTTTAGGTTTTCTGTTTATCTCATGTATGGCCGGCCTGCGAGCCGAAGTATGAAAGATACTCTTGTTTGAGTAAACTATTGTAAGGTCATATGGTTGGTACATTTGTATTTAACATTCCTATTATATTTGAGTAGTGGACATTCGTGCTTGGCAGGGTTCTTATTTTGTGCAACTTAATAATTGCTTCCGCTAGGTGCTGTGTAGGACGTTGTGATTGGTTGAATGGTTTCAACGCATAACCAACCGGTCTGTCCGTAGTATATTGCGTCGGGCCCCGACCAGACCTACTGTTATATGGTATGTGATGGATAGGGTTGTTACAAATTGGTATCAGACTACTGGTTTCGGTCAAACTTAAATGAATTCATGGGCGAATTCACTTTAAGGGGTTGTGAGCACATGTGTGTGCGTCTTCGTTATAACATGAAAAGAACCCATGAATGTCCACTTAGGAATGAAAATACACATGTTTGAGGAACCCGCGTGTTCCTATAATTGATGTTTGCAATATTGTTTGGTCGCTTATCAGTGTTTTGCAAGTTTATAGGTGACCAGGAGTGGTGCTTGACCGTCGGAACGGCCAGGTTCTGAGGCAAGTAGCGCACCAAGTGATGCGCCTGCAACACCTCTGTCAGCCGAAACCATTAGGTTGGTGGCAGATGCTATCATGGCAATGATTAATGCGCAACCTGCAAGGCAGGTGCAGCAGCCTGCTCCTGCGGTGGAGCAAGTGCCGCTCCAAGCGGCATAGCCTAGAAGGGTTGAACAGGTGGCGGTGGAGTCGGAGTTGCCTCGGAGAGCAACTAAGAGTCAGCTTAAGCATGTGATGGGCTTCCTTCCACCGATGTTCTCGGGAACGGGAACCCCGACCCAGGCCAAAGATTGGCTCTCAACAGTCAATAGGGTGATGACAACAATAGAAACGGAAGAGTGGCAGAACACCACTATAGCAACGTTCCTATTGGACTGGGATGCGAGATTATGGAGGGAAGGCCTAGAGCTACACCAGTTGAGGGGAAGTCCGTTGGTCGAAGTACCTATGGAGGATTTTTTGAGATTGTTCATGGCTCGATACCTCCAGTCAGCACAGAGGATCGCATTGGAGAACGAGTTCCAAAAGCTGGTGCAAGGAGATAGCACTGTAGACGAGTACCTCCACGAGTTTACTCAATTGGGGAGATATTCTAGCGCTACATTTGCCGACGAGGAGCGAAAGACTAACCGCTTCTTTGAAGGGTTAAGAGATGAGCTTAGGTTGCTACTTTCGGGGCCCATGGAGCACGGTTTCATGACCCTGTCACCTTGGCCCGGTCCTTGGAGAAGGACATAAGAAATGTGCAAGCTAAGAAGGAATCTGGTTGGATGAAATCGGAGTTCAAGGCGCCGACTACGTCAAACTCGGGCTACCACACATTCTACAAGAAGGCTAGGACATCAGGTCCAGCTTCCTCTGCACGTGCCTCGGGGGAAACTACCAATCGAACCCTGGGCACTTGTGTCACGTGTGTAAAGACGGGGCACTTTGCCCGCGATTGCTGGAGCGGACGCCCAAAGTCCGAGAGAAAACAAGGAGCTACCTACGAAGAGAAGGGCAAGGCTGTGGAGTCAACCGTGTCCCATTATGCTCCGACCCAACCTAGAGTGTACAACTTGGGCCAGCAGGAGGCCATTAAACAAGCTGACGTGGTGACAGGTACGAGTTAATTTATAGCAAGTAATCTTTAAATACTGTTATCTATTGCTTGTTAGCCGAATATGGTTTGCATAGGCTTTTTTTGATTAGCGATAGTCCGGCACGGGCACTGTTCGATACGGTAGCTTCACACTCATTCTTGTTAGAAAATTTTATATCGCGCATCGGATTCCCTTCTTCGATGGCAAAGGACAAGTTGGATGTGCTGCTACTGAATGGGTGCTCGATGCGTGCGGACAGAGTGTGCGTCGTAAAGGTTCACATAGGGAGCCAAGAGTTCGACTTGCTAGCATCATTGCTGCCGCTAATAGAGTTCGACGTTATCTTTTGGATGGATTGGCTTTCGGAGCAGAAGGCATGGATTGATTGCAATAATAAGGAGGTCAAGCTGGGTGTTGGACGGGAGACAACATTCACGGGACTGAAGGGGTCTAGAAAGACGCCGATGTCTGCTCTTCAGGTTGTAAAGGCATTTCGTGCTGGCGCAGAGCTGTTCTTCGCAATAGTGGGGGTTGTAGAGCCAAAGTCCGCATTGGATAGTATCCCTGCGGTTTGTGAATACCCCGATGTGTTCCCGGATAGTCTTCCCGGAGCCCCACCACAGCGAGAGATTGATTTCACTATCGAGCTTGTGCCAGGTGCCAAACCTGTGTCACGTGCTCCTTATAGGCTTGCACCGAAGGAAATGGCAGAGTTGAAAGTTCAGCTAGAGGAGCTGATGGAGCAAGGTTATGTGCGTCCAAGCTCGTCGCCTTGGAGCGCACCGGTCCTCTTCGTTAAGAAGAAGGACGGGAGTATGCAGCTGTGTATCGACTATAGAGAGTTGAACAAGCTGACGGAGAAGAACAAGTACCCGATCCCGAGGATTGATTATCTCTTCGATAAGTTAGTCGGATTGTCGGTATATTCTAAGTTGGACTTGAAGTTGGGGTACTATCAGTTGAGGATCAGGGAGTGTGATATACCGAAGACGGCGTTCTGCACAAGGTATGGGCATTTCGAGTTCACGGTCATGCCGTTTGGACTTACGAATGCGCCATCAGTGTTTATGGACTTGATGAATAGGACGTTCCGAGATTTCCTGGACCGCTTTGTGATCGTCTTTATTGACGATATATTGGTTTACTCGTAGTCCGAAGAAGATCACTTCAAGCACTTGCATCTGGTATTGGAGACTCTGAGAAGGAATGAATTGTATGCGAAATTCTCCAAGTGCAAGTTCTGACTACCCTCAGTAGCATTCCTTGGTCACAATGTCAGTGGGGAAGGTATAGCGGTGGATCCGGCAAGGAGTGGCCTGCGTTGTCTTCTGTCGTGGAAGTCCGTAGTTTTCTCGGGCTGGCCGGATATTACAGTCGCTTAGTAGAGAACTTCTCGCGGATAGCGCTTCCTCTCACGAAGTTAACAAGGAAAGATCAGAGATTCTTATGGGCGCAGGAGTGCGTGCAAGCTTTTAAGGAGCTGAAGAGACGGCTGACCACGGCGCCAGTGCTTAGTTCGTCGAGTGGGACCGAGGGCTTTGAGGTTTATAGCGACGCTTCAGGTAGTTTTTTGGGCTGCGTGCTGTTGCAGTATGGGAGCGTGATAGCTTATGGATCGCGTCAGCTAAAAGTGCATGAAAGGAACTATCCGGTCCATGACTTGGAGTTGGCGTCCGTGATATTATCACATAAGTTGTGAAGGAACTACCTATACGGCATAAGGGTCGATATTTACACCGATCACAAGAGCCTAAAGTACCTGTTGGATCAGAACGATCTTAACATGAGGCAGAGGGGGTGGATGGAGTTCCTGGGGGACTACACCTTCATGATTCATTATGTACCCTAGAAGTGCAATGCGGTTGATGATGCGTTGAGTCGCAGGGCTCCCGCCCAAGCCAACTGGTTGTCGGTTCATGATGAGAGGCTAGTATGGGAGTTAGAGGCATTGGAGATCTGTTGCGTGGACAAGCAGACAAGCGCCAAGGCTTTGTTGAACTAGACGGAGGTTCAGTATGACCTGGCTGATCGTGTTTGGCAGGCAATGGAGTTGGATGAAACCATTAAAGAGCTTTTGGAGGCGGCGTTGGATGGGTAAAATTCCCAATTTTCTATTGAGGATTGGTTGTTAAGGAAGGATCATCAGTTGTGCGTCCCAAGCGGGGGTAACCTACGAGCGGAGTTGATGTACGAGGCCCATCATACCAAGTACTCAATCCACCCATGGAGCACAAAGATATACCGTGACCTCAAGAAGCTTTTTTGGTGGTCGGGGCTCAAGAAAGACGTAGCGTTGTTTGTGGCTAAGTGACAAACGTGCGCCTTAGTGAAGGCGGAGTGCCAAAAGCCGGGAGGATTCTTGAAGTCCTTGCCTATACCGGAGTGGAAGTTCGACGACATATCAATTGACTTTGTGCATGGTTTTCCAAGGTCGAGAAGGGGAACGATGCCATCTGGGTGATCGTAGACCGGTTAACTAAATTGTCACACTTTATTCCGCATAGGAAGGATGACTTGGTGGAGAAGTTGGCGAAGCTATATGTGGATAATATAGTTAGACTGCACGGTGTGCCCCATAGCATTATGAGTGATCGCGATGGGCGTTTCAAGTCAAATGATTGTAGGTTGGAGCAGCAGATGCTAGGGACAAAGTTTAAGTTCAGCAAAGCCTTCCATCCGTAGACGGATGGACAGACGAGAGAGTCAATAGAACGATGGAGGACATGCTACGTGTACAACCCCATATCCAGCGAGTGGGCTAATAGGAGCCGATCCGGCCGGCCCAGACCGCCCCCCGGGCCTCAGGTGAGTCCAGCAGGGGATGCCGAGCCGAGCTTGTCGAGCACGTGCTCGGCGATCGTCGGGCCGAGCTCGAAGATCGTGGAGCTGAGCCCGACGAGAGGATATCGTTCGTTGTGAGCCCGGTCGAGTACATGCTCGTCCAGTACCTGTACGGCGAGTACCAACGCGATCGTCACCAGCGAGTAAGGGCTTCAGGCCCGACCTTCCCAGGCTCGAGGCGAGGCGAGTCCGGTCCACGGCGCGAGTCAGGTCCACGGCGCTGTGAGGGGCGAGTTCAACCGCCGCTCCTCGCCTCGGCACAGTAGGAGCCTTCTCGCGCCCGTACTCGCCGCCCCCACTCAGTGAGCTCTTCTCAGGGCCGGCTCGTCTTTCAATTGTGAGGGTGTTTTTACCATGTTACCCCCCTTGGATTGCCTACTGTCCTCGAAAACAGTGACGCCTTGTTATTTGCAGCCCGACTATTCCTATAAATAGGACCCAAGGGGTACATCAGAAGACACGCTTTTCTTGTGCCCGGTCTTCTAGCGCTTTCTGAGGTACCTTAGCTTCAGCACTTGGCTAAGGAGGGTAAGCGCTCTAAGATCTTCCGGGTGTGTGGTGGGACCTCCGTGCTGAAGCCTTGGGACTATCCCCGGTCCCTCTCCCTTACCCTTTGGGCTTGTGAGGAGAGAAGTAAGTGTGTGACCACCCCTTCCGCAAGGGTCGGACTCCACAGGAACCGATTTTTCGGTTTCAACACTTTGGTGCGGTGAGCGTGGAGCGTGGTCAGCACAGAAAATCTTCCACAGGACTAATGGCAAGAGACGAGGGGCAAGGTTCAGGAAGGGGGGACTCGCCACTCCCTCCCCCTCCCGCGATGGCGGGGATATCCGCGGAGCTCAGGGAGGAAGTGCTCGGGCTAGTCAGGGTCGCACTCGGCATGCGAGCCGAGAGTACGATGCCAGCGGTTCCCGTGGTCGCCGATCCAGCATTAGGCAACGATGCGCCCCTCAGGCGCGCGGGGAAGGAGGTCGCGAGCGAGGGGGAGCGCGAGCCGAGGGGGCGAGTCCTCTTTCCGGGCTCGGCGGGCGAGTACCTGTTCGGCGAGACGGCGGGGAGAGAGTTCCCAACTCGCCCAGCCAAAGGTAGAAGTCCCTTCAGCGAGTTCGTTTCGTCAGCCCCAGTTCCAGAAGGATTCCAAGAGCCGGAGATGTCCTACTACTCAGGGAAGGGAGATCCGACCCAGCACGTCCAGTGGTTCGAAGACGTGGTGTCAATCCGACAGATGTCAGATGGTTTCAAGTGTAGGCTCTTCGCCATCACCCTCAGGGAGAAAGCGAGGGAGTGGTTTCATCAACTCCCGGCCGGTTCCATCTACTACTTCGAGGATTTGCGCCGAGGATTCATGTTGAGATTCACCACCTCAAAGAAGAGGAAGAGGGAGGTCGAGTCCCTGTTCCGTGTCAAGCAGAAAGTAGGGGAGACCCTGGGAAGTTACCTGGACAGGTTCCAGGAAGAACTATCCCAGGTACAAGAGATGCCAGGGCACACCATGATGGTGGCCTTCACCCTGGGTCTCCAGCCCGGGTTCTTCGCCATGGAGTTGAAGAGGACGCCTCCGGTGTCTTTTGAAGCACTCTTGGAAAGGGCGGCAAGGGAGGCCGACATGGAGGCAGCACATCCAGAGTTCGCTCGGAGGTTGGCTAGGTGGGCCGTGGAGGAGGAGAAGCCAAGGGGAGGTCGGGCCCAGGAGGAGAGAAGGGTCGAGCCCCGACAGAGAGAACAGCAGCCGCAGCAGCATTGGTGGGGGGGGGGGGGGGGGGTCAGGAGCCGAACAATCGATTGGGTTGGAGGCCGGAGTGGCAGGTTCAAGGGCCACGGAGGGGCTATCAGGGGGGAAACAACCGCCAAGGTGGGCGTGGCCAGTTTTACCTCCAGGGAGGGAGGCAGGGCCAGAGACCGCCTCTTCCCGACCAGGAGGAGGCCATGGCTATCGCCCTGGGGAGGCGAAGGAGAGGGCAACCGAGGAGGAGGGAGGTCAGGGTAGACCTACCCTATTGCGACTACCATCAAGAAGAGGGGCACACGACGGTCACGTGTCCGGAGTTCCTCGAGATGCGGGAGAACAGGGAGCAGCAACGACAGCTGCGGAATTATCAGGAGGTGCGGATTGAGGAAGTCTGGCCTCAAGTGGAGGGGGATCGTTGCGAAGACCGGGCCGACGTGGGGACCCGAGGAGGGATCGGAGTGATCCATGGGGGGGTGGGAGTCGAGGCTTCCCGGAAAGCAAGCCTCCACACCATGTACCGAAGGAGCATCGGCTCCACATCTCAGACTCCACCCCCGGAAGAGAGGATCACCTTCTCAAGGGAGGATATGCCGGGTCACGATGACCCCTTCTGCGATGCGCTGGTCATCCAGACAGCCATCGAAAATTTCACAGTCTCCCGGATCCTCATTGACAATGGGAGCTCAGTCAACATTATCTTCAAGAAGCCCTTCGATGCCATGCAGGTGGAAGCCAAGAGGGTGCTGGCCTCCGATGGGCCCCTCTTCGGTTTTTCGGGGGAAAGGAAAGAAGTAGAGGGGGGAGTGGGACTCCATGTCAGCTTGGGGGGACAGTCCCAGAACTGTCGATTCGTCATAGTAGAGGCCCCCAGAAGCTACAATGCCATTTTTGGGAGGCCCCTCATCAGCTCCTTCCGATGCGTCCCCTCCTCCTTCCATCAATGCCTTAAGTTTAATGTGGACGGGATCCAGGTCCGGGTTCGCGGTGACCCCAAAGCAGCTCGGGAATGCTACGTGACCGCGATGAATTCAATTTCTTGGCAGGAGGAGGCCGAGGGGATGGGGAGAAGGATGGAGGAGATGGAAGGGCAGGAGGCCGGAGAAGAAGGTGGGGAGGAAGGAGGAATGGAAGGGGAAGCACGCGAGGGGATACTCCCAAAAGGGTCAGTTGGGGCGATGATCCCAGGGGAAGGGGAGGTCCTTACGCCAAGAGGGGAGGACGACGCAGAGTGGGAGGAGCAGTCCCGGTTGGAGGCCGCCGAGGAGGTCGTGGAGATGGAAGTCCTCACCCAGGATGGCAGGGTGGAGAAGGTCCGCATCAGCGGGGGGCTGACCCCGGAGGATCAGGGCAGGATGCTGGAGTGCATCCAAAAGAATGTGGATGTCTTCGCCTGGAGCGCAGCAGAGATGCCTGGGATTGATGCCGACATCGTCTGCCACCGCCTCAATCTACACCCGGAGGCTCGCCCCATCCAGCAGAAGAGAAGGTCCGTCACGGACAAACTGGCCGAACCCATCAGGGAGGAAGTCTCCAAGCTCCTTAAGGACGGCTTCGTTTCCGAAATTCAATACCCCGGCTGGGTCTCAAATGTTGTAATGGTGAAAAAAGGGGACGGCCGGTGGAGGATGTGTGTAGATTTTTCACTACTTAATAAATCATGTCCTAAGGATTGTTACCCCTTGCCTAGAATCGACGCGCTGGTAGATTCAGCCGTTGGTTTTTCTGTAATGAGTTTTTTAGATGCTTTTTCAGGTTATCATCAAATCAGGATGCACCCTCCTGACATAAAGGATGTCTCGTTCATTACAGGAGATGGGTGCTACTGCTACAAGATGATGCCTTTTGGGTTAAAAAATGCAGGGGCTACATACCAGAAAATGATGGACCATGTATTCCAGGGACAGAAGGGAAGGAACTTGGAAGTGTACGTGGACGACCTGATGGTAAAAAGCAGAGAGGTCGATTCTCACCTCCAGGATCTGGAAGAGACCTTCGACACTTTGCGCAGATACAAGATGAGGTTGAATCCTCTAAAGTGCATCTTCGGGGCAAGCAAAGGCAAATTTTTGGGCCATCTCCTCACCCCAGCCGGGGTCGAACCCAACCCTGACAAATTCCGGGCAATTATGGAGTTGGGGCCGCCTCGGGATGCGAAGGAGGTACAACGGCTGACAGGGAAGCTGGCGGGACTAAGCAGGTTCCTCTCCCGGGCCGGGGAGAGGTGTTCCCCCTTCTTCAAGACCTTAAGGGGAGGTCGGAAGTTTGAATGGACCCCGGAGTGCGAGGAGGCATTCCAGGCCTTGAAGAGGCAGTTGACTCAGACCCCCTTGCTCCAAGGGCCAAAAGAGGGGGAGGACTTGTTTTTGTATTTAGGGGTCGGGGCGGAGGCCGTAAGTTCTGTTTTAGTTCGGGAAGAGGGGAGAAAGCAGCTGCCCATCTACTATGTGAGTAGGGTTCTGAGGAAGGCGGAACTCCGCTACCCCATCTTTGAGAAGTTGGCCTTCGCCCTAATCATCTCGGCCCGGAGACTCAGGCCCTACTTCCAGGAGCACTCCATCCAGGTGGTAACTGACCACCCCCTCCGCAGTATCTTCGAGGGAGTGGAGCATTCAGGAAGACTCGCCAAGTGGTCGGTGGAGTTGAGCGAGTTTGACATCTCCTTTGTCCCCCGGCTCGCAATCAAGGCACAAGCAATGGCTGACTTCCTGGCTGACTATGTGGTTGAGGTGGCAGAGGACAAACTCACTCACCCCATCCCTTGGAAGGTGATGGTGGATGGGGCTTCAGGGAAACACTCCTTGGGGGTTGGGGTCGTCTTGGAGAGCCCCCAAGGGACCCGGATCGAGCAAACGGTGGTGATACATTTCTCCATAACCAACAACCAGGCCGAGTACGAGGCGGTAATCGCAGGACTACGCCTGGCCAAGGAATTGGGGGTGCATGATGTGAAGGTCCTCACTGACTCTATGGTAGTGGCATCCCAGATCAACGGGGAGTTCGAGGCAAGGGAGCCCACCCTACAACGATATCTGGCAAAAGGTTAAGGGAATCATCGGCGGGTTCCAGACCTTCTCCATTCAGCATGTGCCACGGGAGGAAAATGAACAAGTCGACCACCTCGCCAAGCGCGGCCCTCGGGTGGGGGGCACTATCACGGACCTCTTCCACCCATCCCTGGAAGAAGGAGAGTTGATGGAGATATATCGGTGGTCCACATGGATGGACCCATTCACTACCTACCTGTCCATAGGAGAATACCCAGAAGGGATGGATAGGAAGAAGCTCAAGTACAAGTCGGCATATTACCTTTTGCGCGACGGGCAACTTTACCGCAAGACCCTTTCAAGATTACTCGCCCGTTGCGTAGCGGAGGGGGAGGTGCCGAGGATTTTGGAAGAAGTTCACTCCGGGGAATGCGGGAGTCATTCGGGAGGTCGGACCCTGGAGGGAAGAATCATCAGGCAGGGCTACTTCTGGCCTACCCTAGGGCACGATGCCTTAGAATTTGTCAAAAAATGCCACAAGTGCCAACTGTTTGCCCCCCTCCAACTACAACCGGCTCAGCGACTCAGGAGTATCACGGCCCCTTGGCCTTTCGTAATTTGGGGAATGGACCTGGTAGGTCCCTTCCCACAGGCAAGCGGGCAGAGGAGATTCTTGCTGGTAATGATCGACTATTTCTCCAAGTGGATGGAGGTGAAGGCTTTGGCCAAGGTAACCTCGCAGATCATTCGAAATTTTGTATGGGGGGAGATCATCTGCAGGCATGGGATGCCCCAAGCCATCGTCACCGACAACGGACCACAGTTCGCCAGCAATGAGTTCATTAAGTTCTGTGGAGAGCTCGGGATCGACCTCAGGTTCGCCTCTGTCCACCACCCTAGGAGCAACGGGCAGGTAGAGGCGGCCAACAAGATTATCGTGAACCTCCTGAAAAAGATGGTGGAGAATTTGAAGGGGAATTGGGTGGAGCAACTCCCCTCGGTCCTCTGGGCCCTGAGGACCACCCCCAACACCTCCACAGTGGAGACGCCCTTTAAACTATCTCACGGAAGCGAGGTGGTGCTCCCCATTGAACTCGAGGTCCGTACTCCCAGGGTTGCCGAGGCAGAAGCTTGAAGGGAGGAGTGGAGAGTTGAGAATGAGGAAGAACAACGACTCTCTTTGGACTTGATAGAAGAAGTACGCGACCTCTCCGCAGTCCGGCAGGAGGAAGTCAAGCGGAGGATGGCTAAGTATTTCGACAAGCATGTCCGGGTCAAGCAGTTCGTGGAGGGCGACTTGGTTCTAAAAAAGGTAGATGCGGCGGGAAGATCGGCGGCGGTGGGCAAGCTCCATCCAAACTGGGAGGGGCCCTACATCGTGAAGGAGGCATTAAAGTTGGGAGGATACCACCTCCAAAATATGGAAGGCGAGACTTTGGGCCACACCTGGAGCGGCAACGACCTGAAAAGCTTTTATCCTTAAAAACTTGTACATACCTCAGCTTTTTCCGAATGCAATGTATTTAACTCTTTCTCCACAATAATCGTAACAATGACATGCAATGTGACGGAACTTCCATTGAAGAGAGACATGAACACTCAGAAAATGGTCTAAGTCTTCTCGCTCTGGGGTTAGGTCTCGATTCTCCCGCTGTCAGGCTCCCTCCAAGCTGGCAGGGCCGGGGTCTCGATGGACGTCGTTATGACCCTGGAGCTGAGCCCGGAGGATGTTCAACACCCGCCCTCAGGCTCCCATCTAGCTGACTGGCATGGTGGTAGCACCCGGGAGAGGCAAATGGTCTAAGTCTTCTCGCTCTGGGGTTAGGTCTCGATTCTCCCGCTGTCAGGCTCCCTCCAAGCTGGCAGGGCCGGGGTCTCGATGGACGTCGTTATGACCCTGGAGCTGAGCCCGGAGGATGTTCAACACCCGCCCTCAGGCTCCCATCTAGCTGACTGGCATGGTGGTAGCACCCGGGAGAGGCAAATGGTCTAAGTCTTCTCGCTCTGGGGTTAGGTCTCGATTCTCCCGCTGTCAGGCTCTCTCCAAGCTGGCAGGGCCGGGGACTCGATGGACGTCGTTATGACCCTGGAGCTGAGCCCAGAGGATGTTCAACACCCGCCCTCAGGCTCCCATCTAGCTGACTGGCATGGTGGTAGCACCCGGGAGAGGCAAATGGTCTAAGTCTTCTCGTTCTGGGGTTAGGTCTCAATTCTCCCGCTGTCAGGCTCCCTCCAAGCTAGTAGGGCGGGGGTCTCGATGGACGTCGTTATGACCCTGGAGCTGAGCCCGGAGGATGTTCAACACCCACCCTCAGGCTCCCATCTAGCTGACTGGCATGGTGGTAGCACCCGGGAGAGGCAAATGGTCTAAGTCTTCTCGCTCTGGGGTTAGGTCTCGATTCTCCCACTGTCAGGCTCCCTCCAAGCTGGCAGGGCCGGGGTCTCGATGGACATCGTTATGACCCTGGAGCTGAGCCCTGAGGATGTTCAAACACCCGCCCTCAGGCTCCCATCTAGCTGACTGGCATGGTGGTAGCATCCGGGAGAAGCAAATGGTCAGTCTTCTCGCTCTGGGGTAAGGTCTCGACTCTCCCGCTGCCAGGCTTCCTCCAAGCTAGCGGGGCCGGGGTCTCGATGGACGTCGTTACTATCCGGGAGGTGGACCTGAAAGTTGACACATGACAAGCGTGTCCGAGCAAACCCACCAGTTAGAAGGGCGAGCTCAGGGGGTCCTGTCCCCCTTGGTTTTTCGTTAAAAAGGGATTTATGATCCCACCTCCGGTTGAGGGAAGAACATCCCCCCTCCCCCCGGGCGAGCCCGTTCTCGCAGGTGTTTACTCGGCAGAAGGCATTTCTCGGTATGACAGGCGGGCGCCGGCGGCAACCGTTCTCGCAAAGATCGCCTCGCAGGTAAGCGAAGAGTTCACGAGTCTGGTCGCCGCCAACGCTCAAGGCCTCTCGCCGAGCGCGAATCCTAACTCACGTGCATTCTAGCGCGGAAGGTAAAAAAAAGGAAAAGAAGAAAAAAAGAAAAGAAGTTAGAATCAAAATTCCTTTCATTATGTTCGCAAAAGGAGGAAGGGCTCGCCCCGGAGAGATTACAGGAAAAGAGGGGGGATGATTACAAGAAGACGGTAGAAAAAAGAAAAGGGAGGAATTTGGTCAGCTCTCGCCCTCCTCTCCCGAATGGCGGTCCTCCTCGCCTCCAAGCGATCTTTCCTTGCCCTTCGCCCCATCAAAAAGAGAGCCGAAGCTCTCCTCCTTCTCGATGGGCGGAGACGGCGGAAACAGGCTCGGCAGAAGATCCCGGACTGCCACCTCCTCGCAGCCCTCGGCCAGAATCCCCGACCCCTTCATGGCATCCAGGAGGCATTCGGCAGACTCGATCGAGTTGACTCGCAGCCGCTCCATAACCTCCCCCTCGCCGAAGACCCGGGGCCGCTTGTAGGGAAAAGGCGGCTCGGCACTATCTGGGGGGAAGAGGGCTTCCGTCAGCCGGCGGACCTCGCCTTGGAGACAGCGGTTCTGCTCCTTTAGCGACTCCACCTCGGCCGCCGACCGAGCAGCAAAAGCCTCTTGCTCGCGCGAGCCGGCTTCCTGATCCGCGAGGCGGAGCCGCAGCAGGGCAGTCTCGCCCTCCAGCTCACTGGCACGAGCTTGCAGCACCTTGGCGGACTCGGCATCCTGAAAAGCAAGAGGGTCAAACTCTGAAAAATATTTTCCAAGTTAAAACAAGGGTTGGTCGACTCTTACCAGCCCGCCTGAAGCCTCGTCGAGTAAGCGCTCGGCGATGCCAAACCGCCGCTCAGCGTCAGCAGCTTTCTCCGTCGCCAGGTCGCGCTCCTGCTCGGCTTTGATCAGGATTTGGCTGAGCTGGAAGCCACGGCGGACCATCATATGATGGATTTCAAAAGCCCTCAGATGCGCCTGCAGGCCCTCGTGACCTATCTGGTGGGGGGTCAGGTTCTTGTAGGCATCGGCGCCCTCCCGGCCATAGAGGCCGAAGCCAAGGCCAAATGCGTGCCCCGTGGGAGGTCGGCGAGCTCCCCAGGAAGGAGCGCGAGTAGAGACGGAGACACGATGGGCTCCCTCGTCCCAGAGCAGCATCGGCTCGCCGGCCGCATCCTTGCTCCTTCCCCCCTTCCCGAAGTGGGGGTGGTCCTTTGGAGCTCCCGAGCCACTGGGGGAAACCTCCTCGACGGAAGGAGGAGAGGGGGACCCGGGCCTCTTCTCGCGGGGGGATGATGTCTCCTTCAGTGGGCTCGCCGGGGCTTCGTCGGAAAAAACCTCCGGCGAGCTCATGAACCTGACGGGCGACGCGGGCTGCTGTGGAAGGCCTCTCGAGACCACCTTCGCCCTTTTAGGGGCCGAGGGGCGGTGGACCGAGCTCAGCCCCCCAAGCTCCAGCCGCCTCTTGCTGGAGGGCTTCCCCCTGACCTTCTCTTCCCGGCACGCCTCTGCCGCGGCTCGGTCCCGCTCGAGCGGATCCGAGAACACCCCAGGGTCGGCAAAGGGAGGGTTCACCGGGATCAGTCGCTCCCCTGCAAAAAGACTTAGACAAAGAATGAGGTTCTGATCGGTCAGGCCAAATGGCGAGCGGAAGGTGGGCGAGGCAAACCTTCACCGGGAAGGATAGGCGGCAGGGATTCGAGGCCGCGACGGAGGAAGGCGACCTCGAAATCCTTGTACAGGAAAAACTTGTGGAGCTCGGCGTCATTACCAGACACTGACGGTGGCCGGTAAACCTCCTCGCTCTTCTGCAAGGGCGAGAAGGGGATATTGCCGAGGTCGCCCCGGAGGAAGGCGATCTTCGACATCCAGTTGTGGTTTTTGTTGGCGACCTCGCGGATCTTTATGGACGTGCCGCCAAAGAAGGCGACCCTGTCGGCGTTGGCTTTGTAGGAGAAGAGCTTGCGGAAGACGGTTAGATTGAACTCGATCCGCTCTCGGCGGAGGTAGCAGGCAAACCCCACTATCATGGCGATAGCATTGGGGTTGAGCTGCGCGGGCACAGTGCCGTAGTACTTGAGTACCTGGCGGACCTCCGGCCCGAGCGGCAGGCGCAACCCCACCTCAAAGTGCGAGATGGGGAAGGCGAGCTCGTCCTCGAAGAATGAGTTAATGGCCTCATGCTCCGCCGGGAGGCGGGCCACAAAGCCGGCAGGAACGTAATCTGCCACAAACTCGGCGAGCTCGCTCGCCGTTGTGTTCCCCTCGAAGAAACAGTGGTCCGCGAAGTTCTGGGCGCACTTGGAGCGGCCCTCGGAGTCGGGGTTTCCTTTACCCATGCTCGCAGAGGGGACGAAGGCGCGCGAGCAGAAGGAAGGGAGGGCAAGGAAAGGAAGGGATGAGAAGGCAATAAAGGCGTAGCCGGGGGTAGGTGGGGATCCCTATTTATAGAAAAGGAAGGGGAAGCGAAACTGACTGACCAGCCCGGCTCGCATACCCCGCTTTGCGTATCTCGTCTCGTCGCTCTGTACTCGCCGACCTAGGCGAGCCTAGCTAAGGAATCCGAAAAGGCACGCACCACTCGAATAAGAAAATGCTTGCTCGCGCGATAAAATTTATACACTTTATTTAGCATTAAACAGAAAATTGTCCAGAGCAAAGAAAATCAGAAAAGCGCGCGCGTAGACCAGGCGGCAATGGGGGCGAGTACCTGTCGGCTCGCGAGAAAGCCGTCCTCAATTACCCCGGTCTCGCCGGCCCGATGCTACCAGCTGCTGCGCAAAGAGTTGCCGAAGCTGCCCCAGGTTCCTGTTCGCCGCACGCAGGTTCTTGTCAATCTCGTCGAAAAGTATGGAGGAAGATGTGGCCGCGTATGCCGAGCTGATCCTCGCCTCACCGGCAAGCTGCGCGCATTCATTCTGCAGCCTGGAGTTGTCTTTCTTCAGCTCATGAAGCTCGCGCACTAGCTTCTTTAGGACCAATTGGCTTTGCCTCGAACGTTCGGGGCTGTCCACCTCCGAGTCCAGAAAGACGTCCAAGGCGCGCGGCGATGGAAGAGGTGAATAAATGGCCTGTTCGGCGGAGTCATCAGTCGCGGCTGGGTCTGGGAGGCCTGCACAGGAAAGTCGAGATAGCGGGTGGGATAGCGGGCGCCGGTTAGAATCAGATGCAAAATGAGGAGGTCAGGGGCATACCTTCAGTGTCCTGGGGGAAGCAGGAGTGGATGTATGCTCGGCGTCCATCCCAGTAATCGTAGGAGTAGAGGAGGGATGTTGAGAGTGAAGGCGAGCCGGCGATACCGACCCCCGCGAGTCTGGCTCCACGATTTTGGTGACAAGGGGCGAGTCTCGCAGGCGCGGGTCAGGGGGGGATTCGGGCTCCTTGGCGGGTAGACCCTCGACCCTTGGTGTGGAGACCTCGCCGCCTCGGTCCTGTTCGGCGGTAAGATCCACAAAATCTTTGTCATGAGGGGCCAGGGCAGAATGGTTGGAAGAGCCGGAGCCATGGGCTAAAGTATTCTTTAGGTCGACAAAGATGTGCTCGGCCTCGGGAGGAAAGGGCCTCGCCCTCTTGGCCGAGCCGAATTTAGCAAAATGGCGGGCCGGGGCGCTCAGATCCATAAAGGGCTGCGGCACGAAGGGCGGTCTCCCCGCGTGATTTCGCGAGTCGTTCCATGACTTCTTTAGGGAGTGGCATCTCGACTGGGCTTAAGTAAAGAGAGGGGGGAGGGGGTCAGTAGAGCAGGCAGGGCATGTATATATAGCCATCGGTGGGTCCTACCAAGAGATTCCTTTCGGCTCCTGTCTCACTCGCAAGATCCTAGGGGGTTGGATGTTTCTTTTCGAGTTTGTGCCAACCTCGCAAAGAGCGGGGATTGTGTACAAGCCCGTATCCAGCGAGTGGGCTAACAGGAGCCGATCCGGCCGGCCCAGACCGCCCCCCGGGCCTCAGGTGAGTCCAGCAGGGGATGCCGAGCCGAGCGTGCCGAGTACGTGCTCGGCAATCGTCGGGCCGAGCTCGAAGATCGTGGAGCTGAGCCCGACGAGAGGATGTCGTTCGTTGTGAGCCCGACCGAGTACATGCTCGTCCAGTACCTGTTCGGCGAGTACCAACGCGACCGTCACCATCGAGTAAGGGCTTCAGACCCAACCTTCCCAGGCTCGAGGCGAGGCGAGTCCGGTCCACGGCGCGAGTCAGGTCCACGGCGCTGCGAGGGGCGAGTTCAACCGCCGCTCCTCGCCTCGGCACAGTAGGAGCCTTCTCGCGCCCGTACTCGCCGCCCCCAATAAGTGAGCTCTTCTCAGGGCCGGCTCGTCTTTCAATTGTGAGGGTGTTTTTACCATGTTACCCCCCTTGGATTGCCTACTGTCCTCGAAAATAGTGACGCCTAGTTATTTGCAGCCCGACTATTCCTATAAATAGGACCCAAGGGGTACCTTAGAAGACACGCTTTTCTTGTGCCCGGTCTTCTAGCGCTTTTTGAGGTACCTTAGCTTCAGCACTTGGCTAAGGAGGGGAAGCGCTCTAAGATCTTCCGGGTGTGTGGTGGGACCTCCGTGCTGAAGCCTTGGGACTGTCCCCGGTCCCTCTCCCTTACCCTTTCGGCTTGTGAGGAGAGAAGTAAGTGTGCGACCACCCCTTCCGCAAGGGTCGGACTCCACAGGAACTGATTTTTCGGTTTCAACACTACGCATGTGTGTTCTAGACTTCGGGAAGCATTGGTAGGACCACCTGTATTTGGTGGAGTTCGCGTACAACAACAGCTACTAGGTGAGTATCCAAATGGCGCCCTTTGATGCCCTATATGGTAGGAAATGTCGCACGCCGTTATCGTGGCTTGAAACAGGTAAGGCAAGGTTGTACAAGAAGAAGGAAGTGGAGAGTGCTACTTCTTTGGTGCGGATCATTCGAGAGCACTTACTGATCGCTCAGGACAGGCAGGCTAAGTATTATAATACCAAGCACCGGAATGTGGAGTTCGCGGTTGGCGATTGGGTGTACTTGAAGATAAAGACGTTCAAGGGTGTTTCGCGGGTGAGGCGCTTGAAGAAGCTGAGCATAAGATACCTTGGACCCTTTGAGATTCTGGAGCGGGTCGGCGAAGCGGCTTATCGTTTGAAGCTATCGGTGGAGTTGAGTGGACTACACGATGTGTTCCACATTTCCGTGTTGCGGAAGGCGGTGCAGGAAACTTCGCTAGTGATCGCAGTTGATCTAGTGTCGGTGGACGAAGGGTTGACGACAAGGGTCAAGCTCGTTCGTATCAAAGACTTTGAGGTGAAGAGACTCTGTGTCAAGGAGATCCGGATTGTTAAGGTCCGGTGGGATAATTGCGGTCGGGAGGAGCTCTCTTGGGAACGGGAGCAAACTATACTGGAGGAGTACCCGGATTTATTCCTCTCAGGTACCGTTAAAAGCTTTCAGTTCCAATTATTTTTCTTTAGTAAATTTCATGGGCGAAATTCTTTAAATGGGGAGAGATTTGTAACGCCCCGAAACTCAAAAGAGGGACGGGTGACGTTTTAACTCAAGGTTGGGACCTGGAGCAGGTGTCTCGGGCGTGTCACGGGCGTGATACGGGCGTGTCACGCTAGGGATTTTTCTGAGTCATGTACACCGGCCATGACACGGGCACAGACACGGGCGTGTCACATGTGACACGGGCGTGTCGGGTGCCGTGTCGCAGGTCGTGTCCTCATCAGGAAGCAAGTGTTTGTAGTTGTACACGGGCCATGACACGGGCACAGACACGGGCGTGTCACATGTGATACGGGCGTGTCGGGCGCCGTATCGCAGGCCGTGTCCTCCTCGGGAAAATAGTGTTGGCTATTGCACACTGGGTGTGACACGGGTCGTGACACGACCGTGTCGCATGCGACACGGGTGTGTCGGAGGCCGTGTCGAATGTCGAGTGCTGGTTATCGCGTCGGTCGAGACGGCGAATGGGTGACACGATCATGCACACGGCCGTGTTGCAACCCGTGTTCGGCCAAGATTTTGTAATTTTAGGACCCGATCGTGGCCGTTCGTTTCCTTGACATGGGATCAAATGGCTGGGGTTCTTTCCTGAAGGGTTTAATCTAAGAGTTTGGGTTGTAAGGGCTCATTTCTCTTGGGTTCATCTCTCTCTAAGTTCTAGAGAGAGGGGAGAGAAAGAAGGAGGAAGAAGGCCAAAGATCCGGCGGCCGGTGGAGCGTCGAAGCTCCGAATCGCAATCTGAGTCAAGATCCACGAAGGCGACACCGTTACAGTGCTTTACAACTGCGTAGATTTTCATGGCGCCGCGAAAAAAAGCAAGGGTAACGATTCTCATCCTAGGGCATGTGAAGCCCTCTTTTCCTTTGCATAGGAAGCCCTCTCTCGCGAGTGAGCGAAGAGTTGGAGCGTTCCTTGGGGTAAATATGTAAAGTCCCCCTTATATAGAGTCCGTATGCGAAAACGGGCATAGGCATTGTAAGATCCTGTCTCCCCATTCCGAGGCTAACCCGGATCTTATGCCCAGAACCGCCGCCTTACGGTGACACTAACGCACGGGTTAGTCGACACCGCAAGACGCCGATTCTGCCGGCTAGTATGATCATAACCTGTCGGCCAATATGAGAATAAAAGAGTACAAAGCAGAGCAAAAATGGAGAAGTCCACAGCCACAGTACTAAACATATATATATAACAAATGAAAAGTACAGGGTACAGTCCACAATGAGTACAATATAATGAGAGTAAAACGGGCTTATGCCCTGTACATCAAAATCAAGTCTCTCTCTCAACTAACAGCAGCGGAAATCTAAAATCTCACTCATCACACTTGTAGATGTGTGCTCCAGTAGTAGTAGTCGGTATCTACCCCTCAAGTCCTTCCTCCTCGTCGTGCTAGTCCATCTCCTCGAGCTCCTAAAAATAGTATGGTCACCGACCATTAGTCAAAAGACTAAGTCGTTTCCTCCACACCTCGCCCCGCAACTCCTAGGCACCGTGCGGGAGGACGAAGCGGAGGACAACAAGAGGTGACAAAGGCGGAGCAGGTGACAGGAATCTAAGCAGAATATGTAACCAAGTAAGAAATAAAAGGTAACCTTCACTTATGCGGGTACACATAAGCAAGGGGTCTTCTGCAGGGCTCCCATTGTATAAAATGTCTCATACCATTTTATACAATGGGGTGTCAGGTGTCACAAGCAAATATATATATAAAAGGAAAGTAACCTCAACCTATAAACTTGCCCACTCAATCTTATAGGCTAAGGGATCGTATAGCAGGTCCTAATGTATAAGCGTCCCATACCACTTATACATTAGGTGTCATAGGTTGTTATGAAGGTTAATGTGAAAGTGAAGGGATAGATACTACTCTAGAGGGGGGGTGAATAGAGTTATCAAATTTTGCACAGACAAAACTTAATAGCTCTACCCAACTCCCTTGGAGTGAAGTGCGGAATGAAAAGATTATAGATATTGATTTAACCTTAAAGCCTAACACAAGTGATGTGTACAAACACAAGCTAACTGTAATTACAGTTAAGCTTGGAAAAACCTAATCAGCAACTAGCAACCTAGTTATATCTAATCACAGCCACAATACAGGAATTAAACAATGGAATCCAGACGACACAAGGAAATTTATAGTGGTTCCCCAAACAACTTGGGTACGTCCACTCTTCTACCTACACGGTAGGAATCCACTCAGGTTTTTGATCAGGTGCCCTGCCACCAACAGGATCTGCTTCAAGAAGACAGAAATGCTCTATTTTACAATAGATTAGAGAAGCACAAAAGCTTGCACTGAGCTAGAATGCTCTAAAGAATCAAGGCTCCCCCTGGCTCAAAGATGTCCAGGTGAAGTCTTGCTTCAGTGCAGAAAACTCTTCAGAAAGTTCTGAAGGAAAAGCTACAGGAAGAAAATAAATAATAAAATCAAAAGATCTTCAAGCAGCTATCTTCTTCTTCTTCTTCAAAGGGACTCTGAGCTTGAACTTCCTGAAAGCAGGAGAACTCAGGTGAAGAAGAGATGAAGATCTTAACACTTCTCAGTTAGATGGAAATTGCTGAGAGCAGGAAGCTTGAACTTGATGAAGGCTTGAGTGCTTGAGAATATGTGTAACACTATGTAACGACCCCATCCGTTACATGACGTATAGTAGAAGGTCCGGCCGGGGCCCCACACTATATGCCACAAACAGACGGTGAGGTCACAGGATAATACCAAACCAAACGAGTCCTAACTCAGAGCATTCTAGCGGAAGCTTATTAAGTTCAAGAACTCATAACAATGAATGTCCACTAATATATAAATATCACATGTATATATATAACCAGGAATGTTTACAAGACCACACCGCACACGGCCTTAAGGCCTCACAAGTTACTCTTTACAACATATATAATTTCATACATCGGCACGCAGGCCGGCCACACATGAAATCCAACACTTCGCACGGCCTTCAAGGGCCTACCAGCAGAATGGGCTTTTGCCCGCTCAATCCATCAGCCCGCAACACCTGCATATGGACGTCCACCCCATGGGTGATAAACAAAGCAACGGTCAGCATTCAGCTGACCAATTATAACGACCCCACCCCTTACCCGGGGCAGTGGTTCCTTCCCTGCATGTATAGCAATTTCAACATATAAAGCACATACACCCAACACCACAAACGCCGGCCTCAATGCCAGGCGCTCCGTGCACTCAGGGCACCTTTTATGGTTTGTACTTGGTAGGCGGGCATAAGCCTCCAAACCCTTGTTGAAGACCTCACGCACCCGTCTCACTCAGAGGTACGCACCACACCAAAACCCGTGAGCACTATCAGTCGACCTACCCCCGTAGTGTAATAAGCCTAGGGAATTCGCCCTGCTGCTTTGCTACCAATCGACCGCTCACCCGATCTTAACATTGCCACTTGTTGGAATGGGCATAAGCCTCCAAACCCCTGTTGAAGACCTCTCGCACCCACCCACTCAGAGGTGTTCATCGCCACTTGGTAGAATGGGCATAAGCCTCCAAACCCTTGTTGAAGACCTCACGCACCCACCCACTCAGAGGTGTCCGCACTCCATCAACCAGCTCTTAACAAGCATGCAACCAAAGGAGCTATGCAAAGCATCCTATACACCAAACACATCGTCCTCACCATCTCTGCAGGCTAAACGATGAATACACGGAGTCTTCTCCGGATCGCAATATAAACATCACCAATCCCGACATACGTCTGGATGGGCTTCACACAGCATGCCTATGCCGTACTACAGACTTCCGGCTCTAGATGCAGACTCAACTGCTGGAATCACTTACGCGTTTCCATCTCTTGATGGAGGATCCCATGCACATGCAAAACAAAGGGCTTCACCTGCCCAAGGAAGAAAGATCGTTACCCTTGACGATCGCTTCGGCGCCATAGAAAACTAGCCGGATGGAAATCACCGCAGCGGCCTTGCCTCCGCAACGCTGCACTCGGCTCTCTATTCGGCTCGACGAAGCTCCACCGGCGGCCGGAAAGCTCCTCCTCCTCTTCCTCCAAGCTCTCCTCTCTTTCTTCTCTTTAGAAAGAGAAAGGCTAAGTGGAAATGAGCTTTCAACTCAATCCACGGCCTTAAAGAGGCTGGAAATGCTTTGGACCACAAGATCCAATTAGAAGGAAACGAACGGCCGAGATCTGCCCAAAACCCCAATTTTTGCCTGACACGGCCTGTGACACGCCCGTGTCACAGGCCGTGTACCCTTAAGCGGCACACGCGGTTTGGAACCGACTGAACAACACGGGCATCGACACGCCCGTGTCGAACCTGACACGCCCATGTCATTCTTGAGACACGCCCGTGTCCCCTGCTACACGGCACTCAACGACTCCCAAAACCAGTACACGGGTCGGAACACGGCAGCCGACACGCCCGTGTCCAGCCTGACACGCCCGTGTTCATGCCCGTGTTTACGGCCGTGTACGGCTCTGACCCGAATAGGCCAACTTTGAGATTTAAATCGAACACGCCCTGGGACACGCCCGTGTCCCAGGCCGTGTACCCCCGACACGCCCTGGGACACGCCCGTGTCCCAGGCCGTGTCTAACAGCCTGCTACTCAAAATTGTGTACAAACATATTTTGAGTTCTGGGGTGTTACAACCCTCCCCTCCTTATAGAAATTTCGTCCCGAAATTTAGCGCAACGCACAAGTATCAACACAACCACGCTGTTGCGATACAACCCAAAACGATCCAGGTTTAGAGCTCAGAGGCCACAGCTTGGCTCGCCCCATGGAATCGTACCACCACACTGTTTGTCCCAAACAGAAAAACATACATACATACAATAGACAACATAATAAAGTGCACACTCCACTTTATTTCGGCTTCTCCGCATCTCGCAGAATCCGTTTAGCGGCCTCCATTAAGTCCAAAGCACGGATTTGCTGTTCTGCTTGATTTGAGCTTTGCGGCTCCTGCATCTCAAGAGTGTATATTCGCGGTTGCGCCCGCGATGCAGACGACTCTGCCACAGCTTTACCCTTCTCATCATAAGACGCACCTGTCTTTCTTTCACCCTTGGACGCACCATTCCAGCAAAATCGCGCGATATGTCCTGGCCTCCCACAAATGAAACATGTACGCGGCTCAACCCGTTCTTGCCCAAACGTTGCTCCTGACGCAACATCTGAAGAAGTTTGTTCAGCAGGCCTGAACCGCTTCTTATCACGTTTCCTGAAATCTGATTGCTCGGATGGCGGAACTTTGAAGTCGGACTTTTCCACCGCTACGATCTTCTTCTCCCGTACCCGCTTCAAATCCTTCTCTAGCGCACTAGCGGTATGCACCAATGCTTGGAATCCTTGGTTCACTGAACTTGAGAGAGCCAACCTCAGTTCATCACACAGCCCTTCATAGAACCTATTTGTCTTCCACGCCTGGTCCGCAAACGTCGACCCCGCATAATGACCGAGCTTGGTAAACTCATGCAGGTAATCGTCCACGGTCTTATCACCCTGTACCAGACGTTGAAATTCATTTTCCATTGCAATTCTCTGCGCCATTGGCAAATATTTCTCCCAAAACAATCTAGAGAATTCGTCCATCGATATGTCGCCCAGATCTCTACCGCCCAACTGGTGCAACTCGATCTCATCCCACCAAATCCTCGCCTCTCCTTCCAGGAGGAAAGTGGCTAACGGGACTTTCTGCTCCTCACTAATCCTGAGCGCAGCCAGGATTATTTTCACTCGAGAGAGCCAATCCTCGGCCTCTATTGGAGACGTTGCCCCAACAAACGTAGGCGGATTAAACTCCATAAAGTGCTTAAGTTGCTCGTCCGCTGCTTGCACAGCAACCGGAACCTCAACATGCTCTTGCCTCGCACCAACCTCAACATGCTCTTGCCTCGCACCAACCTGCACTGGCGCCACAGCGGGCCTCGCTTGCCCAAAAGGTTGTGCCTGAAGCATAGCAAAGATCACCTCCGTAACTAAGCGCACCGTTTCCGCAGAAGGGGGAGGTGTAGGCACCTCAGGTGGTGCCGCACTCTCATCCGAACGCTGGGGCTCCGACTGCCCAGCTCCACTCCTCGTCACCTATAGGTGACCAAGATAGCATTACTTTCCATGGTAATACGGCAAACTCACCGAATAGACACACACACACATTCCTAGTGGACATTCTTGAGTTCATTAGCATTATAGCAGGTCGCACAAACACGTGCTCTCCACCCCACAAAAGAATTCGACCACGAATTCGTAAGGGAAGACCGACAAAAGCTGATACCAAAATGTAACGACCCCATCCGTTACATGACGTATAGTAGAAGGTCCGGCCGGGGCCCCACACTATATGCCACAAACAGACGGTGAGGTCACAGGATAATACCAAACCAAACGAGTCCTAACTCAGAGCATTCTAGCGGATGCTTATTAAGTGCAAGAACTCATAACAATGAATGTCCACTAATATATAAATATCACATGTATATATATAACCAGGAATGTTTACAAGACCACACCGCACACGGCCTTAAGGCCTCACAAGTTACTCTTTACAACATATATAATTTCATACATCGGCACGCAGGCCGGCCACACATGAAATCCAACACTTCGCACGGCCTTCAAGGGCCTACCAGCAGCATGGGCTTTTGCCCGCTCAATCCATCAGCCCGCAACACCTGCATATGGACGTCCACCCCATGGGTGATAAACAAAGCAACGGTCAGCATTCAGCTGACCAATTATAACGACCCCACCCCTTACCCGGGGCAGTGGTTCCTTCCCTGCATGTATAGCAATTTCAACATATAAAGCACATACACCCAACACCACAAACGCCGGCCTCAATGCCAGGCGCTCCGTGCACTCAGGGCACCTTTTATGGTTTGTACTTGGTAGGCGGGCATAAGCCTCCAAACCCTTGTTGAAGACCTCACGCACCCGTCTCACTCAGAGGTACGCACCACACCAAAACCCGTGAGCACTATCAGTCGACCTACCCCCGTAGTGTAACAAGCCTAGGGAATTCGCCCTGCTGCTTTGCTACCAATCGACCGCTCACCCGATCTTAACATTGCCACTTGTTGGAATGGGCATAAGCCTCCAAACCCCTGTTGAAGACCTCTCGCACCCACCCACTCAGAGGTGTTCATCGCCACTTGGTAGAATGGGCATAAGCCTCCAAACCCTTGTTGAAGACCTCACGCACCCACCCACTCAGAGGTGTCCGCACTCCATCAACCAGCTCTTAACAAGCATGCAACCAAAGGAGCTATGCAAAGCATCCTATACACCAAACACATCGTCCTCACCATCTCCGCAGGCTAAACGATGAATACATGGAGTCTTCTCCGGATCGCAATATAAACATCACCAATCCCGACATACGTCTGGATGGGCTTCACACAGCATGCCTATGCCGTACTACAGACTTCCGGCTCTAGATGCAGACTCAACTGCTGGAATCACTTACGCGTTTCCATCTCTTGATGGAGGATCCCATGCACATGCAAAACAAAGGGCTTCACCTGCCCAAGGAAGAAAGATCGTTACCCTTGACGATCGCTTCGGCGCCATAGAAAACTAGCCGGATGGAAATCACCGCAGCGGCCTTGCCTCCGCAACGCTGCACTCGGCTCTCTATTCGGCTCGACGAAGCTCCACCGGCGGCCGGAAAGCTCCTCCTCCTCTTCCTCCAAGCTCTCCTCTCTTTCTTCTCTTTAGAAAGAGAAAGGCTAAGTGGAAATGAGCTTTCAACTCAATCCACGGCCTTAAAGAGGCTGGAAATGCTTTGGACCACAAGATCCAATTAGAAGGAAACGAACGGCCGAGATCTGCCCAAAACCCCAATTTTTGCCTGACACGGCCTGTGACACGCCCGTGTCACAGGCCGTGTACCCTTAAGCGGCACACGCGGTTTGGAACCGACTGAACAACACGGGCATCGACACGCCCGTGTCGAACCTGACACGCCCGTGTCATTCTTGAGACACGCCTGTGTCCCCTGCTACACGGCACTCAACGACTCCCAAAACCAGTACACGGGTCGGAACACGGCAGCCGACACGCCCGTGTCCAGCCTGACACGCCCGTGTTCATGGCCGTGTTTACGGCCGTGTACGGCTCTGACCCGAATAGGCCAACTTTGAGATTTAAATCGAACACGCCCTGGGACACGCCCGTGTCCCAGGCCGTGTACCCCCGACACGCCCTGGGACACGCCCGTGTCCCAGGCCGTGTCTAACAGCCTGCTACTCAAAATTGTGTACAAACATATTTTGAGTTCTGGGGTGTTACACACTAGCTTGAATCCTTCTTCAAAGGGTCCTTTTTATAATCATCAGCAAGCAACGACTCTCTTCCATTTGAATTATTTGTCTTCTTCTGAGCCTTGAGACCTGGGCTGTAAATATCAAGAAGACAGAAATATCTCTGCAGCAAAACATTCTATAAAAGGAATAAACCTCTTTCTATGAAGCTGCAGGCTTAAAACAAATAACAGAAGGACTAAATAAAGTCACATCAGAAATAATCTCTTTATAGCAAAAGAAGACTTTTCAGTCTAACGGCTATAAAGGGCTGACAATAGATAAAGTAAATTAAAATGACAGCTAATAAGACAAACAACTTTATCTTAAAAAGATTTGAACTCAGGCAAAAAGAATAGAGCAAATAATGCCTGGTTATTTTATCATACAGCTTAAAATAATGTGCCAGAAAATGTATTAATTAATTAAATATAATAAATAAATACAAAATACAAAGGCAGACAGAAAGCGTCGAACGACCCTCGAAGATCGTCGAACGACGCACGGAGATCGTCGAACTATCGGGCAGATAGTCGAACGATCCAGATAGTCGACCTATCGAAGAAGATAGTCGAACTACCCCGGCAGATAGTCGAACTATCAGAGCAGATAGTCGAACTATCAGATAGTCGATCTATCTAGGACAGATAGTCGAACTATAAAGCGCACAGAGATAGTCGACCTATCAAGCAGATAGTCGACCTACCTCAGAAAACAGATAGTCGATCTATCAACCGATAGTCGAACTATCAAAATAAACCAGATAGTCGATCTATCAGCAGATTGTCGAACTATCAGATAGTCGAGCTATCAGGACAGATAGTCGAACTATCAAAGACAACAGATAGTCGAACTATCAACAGATAGTCGAACTATCAAGACGAAACAGATAGTCGATCTATCAACAGATAGTCGAACTATCAAGGCGGAACAGATAGTCGACCTATCAACAGATAGTCGAACTATCAGAACAGATAGTCGAACTACCTCGCCAAGCAGATAGTCGAACTATCAACAGATAGTCGAACTATCAACGCAGAACAGATAGTCGACCTATCAACAGATAGTCGAACTATCAATGCAGACAAAGCGTCGACCAACAGATAGACGATCGTCGATCAGCCGATAGACGATAGTCGAGCGGCGTTCGACTATCGTCGAACGAAAAAACTACTTAACCAAATTCTCAATCTGGAAAAGTGAGGACTCTACAGCTAGACTCCTAACCATTGACCATAGATATTTCTTGGGTCAAGGGGAACAAAGGAGAGGACTAAACTCAAATCAAAACTAGGGTACCAACAATATCCCCCTATTTGAGTTAAGTCTCTCAACATCTAAAACATAAAGCTAGCTAAAGAGCAATAAAATAATTCAGACAATAGTTAACATTTAACTAGCAGATTATCAAACAGAAAAACAATTATAGCACAGCAGTTAATCAAACTATGGATCAACAGAGTCAGGCTTAGCTACAGAAGAGCTAAAAACAAAAGAGATTTTCCTTAAGGGATCATCAGATTCTTTCTTTGACATTTTCAGGTCCTGCGCACCAATGATCTTCAGCTCTGTAGCTCTTGGGACTACCGCTTCAGGATGTTTTTCCATATATTTTGATGGATCAATAATCTCAGGATTAACCTGGAACTTTTCAAATTCTTTCTTTCTGTAAGCAGACATGGTAGTTAGACCAGTCGCATCTTTTCCTTCTGCTCTAGCTTTTCTTATTTGGGCTGCTCCAACTAGTTCTTGAAAGCGAGCCATCCTAAAGTTAGGATCGAGCTCAGGATTTTCATACACAGGCTCAGGAGAAGCAGCATCAGCTATTTTATCTTGAATAACTAGATAAGACATTAGAGTATACTTAGCAAAAGGGGTTCTTGCTAGAAATCTTAAAACAGAGTAAACTATTTACCTTTTGAAACAATTTCCTCAGTCTGAACTGGTGTTGGAGATGAAATTCTCTTCTTTGGAGAAGGAGGTGGGGAAAAGGTTGGTCTTTGAACCACAGTCTCCTTCATTTGTCTTTGAGAACCAGAAAATGATTTGCCTTGCGAGCTTTGATAACCTTGTCTTGGCTGGGGCTGAAAAGACGCAGATCTTCCAGAAGAGGCAGCAGGATTAGCTGATAGGTTCCCAGAGGCTCCTGCACCTGGGGGAGGAGGAGGACCTCTGGGAGTCCATCTTGAGACAGGACTATCATACCTCTTAGTTCTTTTTCTTTCTTTCTACTGATTCTTTGAAAACCTCATCCAGTGCTGAAAATCCTTGGATTTAGGGTCAATGCCCTTCAGAATGTAATAGGGAATATCATTATCCTTACTGGGAGGAGGAGGAGGAGCAGCTTTTCTTTTCTTTGAGGCAGCTTTCTTTCTCTTTGAGTTCTCAGAAACATCAGAATCATCATCATCATCAGAATGAGATGAGGGAGGATTTTCATAAGGATCATAGGCTTCTGAAACAGCCTTTTCTTTAAGCTTAAGATCAGATTTCTCCCTTTCCTCTTCCATGGCATCCAGAGCCAGAAGGGAATCTAAGTCCAACCCTGGAGAGTCATCCCAGATGGTTGACTTTTCAACTTGCAGATCTTTTTCCTTTTCTTTTAAAGATTGAACTCTTAACTCCCAGGCAGCTCTTGCTTGAGCTTCTTCCAAACTCAGAACAGGAGAGTCAACTTTGACTTCATCTTTCTCAGACTCATCTTCTTTATTATCTAAAAAGGATTCTAATTCAGGATCTACTTGAGTATCAGAAACACTTGGATCAGCTTCAGAGACAACTGCTATGATCTGAGCAGCTAAATCTTCTTTAATAACATCTGTAAAATTATGAATATATATCTGCTAAATAAGCGATAATCATTCCCTCAAGGTATTCACAAACTATCAAATTAATCGACTCATCAACAAAACGAATGAAAGAGTTACCTTCATACTTAACCATCTCCCATGATTCATTCAGATATGAAGTTATAATTCCCTCTAGGAATCTAGCAATCACAGGAGAGGTAAGATCTTCTAAGCAGACTTTAACTGCAATCTCAGATAGCAAGATTCCATCTGCTATTTCCTTCTCAGACAAAACTGGAGCTATTTCTTTCTCAGCAGGAACTATTTCTTCCTCAGTAGGGGCAGATTCTTCCTGGGCAGTCATTACAACATCTGGAACTATTTCTATCTCAGCTTGAGCAGATTCTTCCTGGGCAGACATGACTGTATCCTTTATAGCTGGAGGGGAGGCAGGATGGTCTGAGGCATCTTCATGGAACATCTCCCCTTGCCTGATTTCAGTGGATACTGAAACCAGGCCCCTTGAGGAAGATGGCTCAGCAGATTTTGAAAGGGATTTGATGGAGGCAGATAAGAGATCAATGGAGGCTGCAAGGGGAGCGATTGCCTCGTCAATCATGGTTTTGATTGAGGGGGTAATCAGCTCCACAATGCGGAGATAAACTCAGGAGAGATCTCCGTAGATGAAGGATGTGAAGTGGATTGAGCTGCAGTAGATATGGTAGTGGTGCTGGGATGAGAAATGGTGTGGACAGGGGATCGAGCAGGAGAATTAATTGGGGAATTAATTGGGGAATGAACGGGAGATACAGGAGGAGTAGGAATTCTCTCTGATCCTAACAAATCAAAGCTAGGAGCAGATATCCTAGCCAGATGAGCAGGTAGAGGAGAAGCTGGAGGGGAAAGAGGAACAACCGTAGTTGTTTCTGGAGCAGCAGAGGAAGAAGGTCGTACTTCAACTGAAGTTGATGGTACTTCAACTGAGGCAGACAGCAATGCAGAGGAGGAGGAAGGAAGAGCTGAGCCAGCTTCAACATGGTGAGGAGCGACTGATTCAGTCCTTGTGTCCTCAGATGTTGCTGGAGCAGGTTTCACAAACGTTCTCTTCCACTTAGAGAACAAGTTGGGATCCATCTTCTTGCTTGCATTGATTGTTGTTGCAGTTGAACTTAGCAGCTGGGGGTATTTTTCCTTAAGGAAAATTCCAATGACCCTTCCTAGGGTGACTTCCTTCTTACCAGTCTTTTTCCTGATTAAATCAAACACAACTGCTGCCCAATTGATCCTTTTTTGATTAACAATCGCACACATGAGTGCGAATTGCTGCCTTGTTATATTATCGTGGGCAGAGTGCTTACCCAGAAGCACTTTTCCTATTAACTCAGCCAGGAACTTGATTTTGAAAGGAAAATTCACTTTGAGCAGCTTCGTGGGAATGCCCTCAGCATGTCCCAGCTCAACCAGCATTCTTCCGAATTCCTGAGCGTCTTGCTCATAATCCTCGTCTCCAATAACTAAACCAAAAACATCAGATAAAACGGCCGGAGTCAGGATTACCTCTTCTCCGCCGATGGTACCGATCATCGATTCGTCTGTGGAAGACGACGTGAAAGCCCATTCTTTGATTTCTGGAATGTTGATCTTAATCCTTGCAGACATTAACTTCTCTAATCCCTGATCCCTGCATAGCTGTAGAACTTCTACTATTCCTGCATCGCAGCTGCTGAATGCGTCGAAATCCACGCTAAATCCTGCATCAAACTTCACGACGGCTAAAACTGCTGGAGAGACCGCCATGGATGCGCTGGAGAAAGCACGAGAAAGCTGCAGAGAACGAAGAAGACGAAACGCCCGGAAATCGCAAGCGGGAAAGCAGAATGCGAAAGGGCACGCTCCGTCGACGATAAAACACAAGATCTTTTAACCTAGGTCGACTATCGGCTTTATATTAGACCGGGAATAGTCGATCTATTAAAAAGACACTTGACCCGATAGTCGAACGGCCGTTCGACGATCGGCTCAGAATCAGAGTAGTCGAACCATTGTTCGGCTATTTCTGGCTTCTCAAGCAACAAGCTGTCGTCGTCCAGAGATCGACGATGAGCTCAACCTATTCGACGATGGTCGAACGTCGATCGACGATCTTAAAACAGATAAGCTATCATTAACCAGAGGTCGACGATAGGCTTAATCCGTTCGATGATCTTCGATCATCGTTCGACGATCTTCAAGCAGATTTCAACATAGGCAGATATAGTCACACTTAGTCTCGTCCATTAATCATGCCTAGTTGAACTAAAAAGAACAGATGCTTCTATTCATCTAAAGGCTTGGTGAAAATATCACCTCTCTGAAACTCAGTGGATATGAACTCAAGACAGATCTTGTTCTTTTCCACACAATCTCTCAGGAAATGGTGCCTAATCTCAATGTGCTTAGTTCTAGAGTGGTGCACTGGATTTTGTGCAATAGAAATGGCACTGGTACTATCACACATGATCTTGGTGTTCTTGTGTGAGTAACCATAATCCACAAGCTGGTTTTGAATCCACAGGATCTGTGAACAACAACTAGCAGCTGCTATATATTCAGCCTCTGCAGTTGAAGTTGAGACAGAAGCCTGCTTCTTACAGAACCAAGAGACCAATCTCTCTCCCAGGAACTGGCAAGTTCCTGAGGTGCTCTTCCTGTCAACTCTGCAACCAGCATAATCAGAATCAGAATATCCAATTAATTCAAACTCTGACTCAGCTGGGTACCAAAGTCCTAGATCTGGACATCCTTTCAGGTATCTCAGGATTCTCTTTAGAAGAATCAGATGAGATTCCTTGGGGTTGACCTGGAATCTAGCACAAAGGCATGTAGCAAACATTATATCTGGCCTACTTGCAGTTAGATATAATAGGGAACCAACAATGGCCCTATAATTCTTTTGATCAACTGGCTTGTCGTGATCATCAGAATCAATAACTACATTAGTAGCCATGGGTGTAGGCATTGCTGAAGCATCAGCCATCCCAAATTTCTTTACCAATTCCTTGGCATATTTGGATTGGGAGATGAATATACCATCAGCATCTTGCTTAACTTGGAGACCAAGAAAGTAAGACAGCACACCCATGCTACTCATCTCAAACTTGGAATGCATCAAGTTGGAAAACTTTTTGCACAGTTTGGGATCAGTGGAGCCAAAAATAATATCATCTACATACACCTGAACTAACAGGATTGTGTCCTTGTGATGCTTGACGAAAAGGGTTCTATCAACTACTCCCCTAGTAAAGTTGTGCTCTAACAGGAAACTAGCTAAGGTCTTATACCAGGCCCTAGGAGCTTGCTTTAGTCCATAAAGAGCTTTCTGCAACTTAAAAACATGAGAAGGCTGAGTTGAAGAAACAAACCCTGGTGGTTGTTCAACAAACACCTCTTCCTTAAGCTCACCATTTAGGAATGCACTTTTGACATCCATTTGGAACACCTTAAACTTCATGAAGGCTGCATAGGCCAAGAAGATCCTTATTGCTTCTAGCCTTGCAACAGGAGCAAAGGTTTGGTCATAGTCTATACCTTCCTCCTGTCTGTAGCCCTGAGCTACAAGCCTAGCTTTATTCCTTACTATAATTCCATTTGCATCTAACTTGTTTCTATACACCCACTTGGTGGCTATGATCAGTTGGCCTTTAGGTCTTGGAACCAAAGTCCAAACTTTACATCTCTCAAACTGATTGAGCTCCTCTTGCATTGCAATGATCCAGTGGGGATCTAGCTCTGCATCTTTAAAGGTGAGGGGCTCAACCTGTGAGAGGAAACAAGCATGCATAACATCCTGTCTTAATTGATGTCTTGTTTGCACACCAGCTGATATGTCTCCAATCACTTGAGATGTGGGATGATCTCTAAGTGTGATAATATCAGCAGGTGGGATGTGATCTTCAGCAACAGTTGGGATTAATTCCTCAGGAGGAATTTGATCTACTGTTGGTGGTACAACAACTGCTTCAACAGCTTCAGCAATGTCTTCATCACTGTCTGATTCAGTGATCTGAAGATTTGATAGTTGAAGAATTTCTTGAGGGGCATCAGGTACCTGCAAAGAACTGGAGGAAGAAGAATTTTCCTTCTCCTTGTAAAACATCTGAGACTCATCAAAAGTCACATGCACAAATTCTTCTATCTTACAGGTAGATTTGTTATAAACCCTATAAGCTTTGCTTACTTGGGAATATCCAAGCATGATTCCCATTGAAGCTTTTGCTTCAAATTTTCTAATATATTCTTTATTATTATTATGAATATAAACAATACAGCCAAAAATTCTAAAGTAATTAATTTTTGGTTTCTTTCCTTGAAGCAACTCATAAGGAGTTTTACACTTAAGTTTGTGTATCAAACTTCTATTCAAGACATAGTTGGCTGTACTAACAGCTTCTGCCCAAAAGGATAGAGGCATGTTAGCATCTGCCAACAATGTACTAGCAGCTTCAATTAGTGTTCTATTCTTCCTTTCAACTACCCCATTTTGTTGGGGAGTTCTAGGAGCTGAGAAGCTATGTTTGATACCTTCTCTCTCACAGAATTCTTGCATGAGAAGAGAGTCAAACTCAGTACCATGATCACTTCTGATCAAGGCCACATGAGTAGAGTACTCAGTCTGCACACATAATAGAAAGTCTGTAAGGGCTTTGAAGTTATCAGACTTAGTTCTCAAAAAGAAAACCCAACTGAACCTAGAGAAGTCATCTACAATTACTAAAGTGTAATACTTCCCTCCTAAACTCTGTACATTTATTGGGCCAAAAAGGTCCAAATGTAATAAATACAGGATTCTAGGAGAATCACTTTTATTTACAGATTTAAATGAATTCTTGGTTTGCTTGCCTAGCTGACAAGCCTTGCATAGGCTCTCCTTCTTGTAGGGGCAAGAAGGTAAACCTCTAACAAGGTTGTGCTTAGATAACCTAGATATATTTTTAAGGTTTACATGACTAAGCCTTTTATGCCATAGGGAATTATTATTAAGGGTTACTTCATTAAACAGGCAGATTTCAGAATGAGATGAATTAAAATCTACTAAATAGATATTACCTATTCTAATACCTACTAAAACAACATTATTATTTAAAGTAATATTGCAAGAGAAATTAGAAAATGAAACCTGGTAGCCAGCATCACATAGCTGGCTGACTGAAATCAGATTATGCTTCAGTCCATTGACATAAGCAACTCTCTTGAAAGTAACTGCTCCAATTGTGATCTTGCCATAGCCTTCTGTCTGACCACAGCTGGAGTCTCCAAAGATAACCTTTGGGCCGAGCTTAGCTTTGAACTTTGACAGTAGATCTTTATTTCCTGTCATATGCTTAGAGCATCCACTATCCAAATACCACTTATTTTGAGTGATTGGATAGGCCTTCACCTGCAAGACAATTATTTAGACAGAGTGGACCCAAGTAACCTTGGGTCCCTTGTTTTTCACATAAGAAAAACTGGAAATATATGAGAATGCAGGCTGAGGGTGATAACCTAGTGGGTGAGATCTCCTAGGTGGGATTCTCCATGCAGATGATGGGTCAACAAACCTAGGGTTTCTATTCTCATTTAGGTTTCTATGGAATTGATTATGATTTTGAAAATCATATTGAAATCGTCGATCGACGTTCGACGATGGGCACTCAGATCGTCGAGCTTCGTTCGACCATGGAGCTTCCGATCGTCGAGCGGCGTTCGACGCTCTTTGCATTTCTTTGAAAAACTTCTTTCTCTTTTCTCTCTTAGCTTTATTTAAGGTTTTATTTACCAGATTTACTTGCTCAGTGTTCTTCTTTCCACTAGCTGAAATGAAGTTCACTGGAGTTGAAAGATTATTTTTAAGAAGGACTGGGGGTTCACTGGGAGAAGCTCCTAAGCCTAGTTTATCATTACCTGACCTAGTGTTAGTCATGCTGGTAATTTCTAACAGATTAAGGCTTCTACCATTAAGGGATTCTTCTAATCTCTTAGACTTAGCTAACTCTATTTTAAGAAATTTAATTTCTTCACTACAAGTAGTGAGATCTTCCTTTAACC
Source organism: Platanthera zijinensis (assembly GCA_039513925.1). Lineage (NCBI taxonomy): Eukaryota > Viridiplantae > Streptophyta > Magnoliopsida > Asparagales > Orchidaceae > Platanthera > Platanthera zijinensis. Next base: position 101,524,846 of record CM077087.1, on the reverse strand, counting down.
TAATGTTTTCAGAGGCTATTGATTCTGAGTCAGCTAACCTATTTCTAAGTTCTTTTATTTCCTTTTCTGAGCTAATTAAATCTAAACATAAAGATTTAAATTCTAACTTAAATTCTTCTGAAGTAAAATCATAAGAAGAAAGTACCTCATCTTCAGTAGGCATCTCTTCATCAGAATCAGAACTCTCTGCAGCAGAGTGGTTGCTGCAGGCATCTATTGCCATTAGGCAAACTTCTTTTGCCTTCTTCTCTTCCTCATCTTCACTGGAGCTTGATGAGGAGGATTCTTCATCAGAATCACTCCAGGTTTCAGCAATGAAACCTCTCTCCTTCTTCTTATTTTTGTAGGAGGATGGCTTGGAGTGCTTCCTGAGTTGTTCTTTTTCTTTTCTCTTTTCTTTGTTCTTCTCCTCTGGACACTCTGGCAAGATGTGTCCAGGCTTCCTGCAACCATAACAAATAATTTCTTTAGCAGGAGAGCGATCATACCTTGGTTTGTCTTCATAGCGTGAAGACTTCTTTCTGAACTCCTTTCTTCCCATCTTGAGAAATCTTTTGGCAAACAATGCCATAAGTTCCTCATTAGATTGGCTGCCTTCAGAGACATCTGCAGCCTTAAGAGCTAGAGATTGCTCTTTTCTTGTTGGAGTGGGGGTCTTAGGCTTCAGCTTCTGCTTCTCTAGTCTTCAGCACTTGCTCAAAATACTTGAGCTTGCCGAGGAGAGCTTCAGTTGAGATCTCATTAGTGCTTCTGGCTTCCTTGATGGGCCAGATTCTTAGATCCCATGTGCTAGGGAAGCACATAAGAATCTTATCATTGACCTCTGTCAATGATATGTCCTTGTCCAGGGTCCTCAGCTCATTGATGATTGATCTGAGCCTGGTGTACATAGCTTCAACTGATTCAGCATCAGTTTTCTTGAAGTTCTCATACTGTGAGATCAGGTTGGACCTTCTGTCCTTCCTTTCATCAGCTGAACCAGCTACAATCTGGTTCAGTGTGTCCCACATGGCCTTTGCTGAGGAGCAGTCAGCCACCTTCTGGAACACCTCATCAGACATTGTCTGAGCCAGTATGTTCATTGCCTTGGCATCTGCAATTTTGGCCTTCTTGTATTCATCATTGTAGTCTGGAGGAGGCACTGCACTCATATCAGATGATGAGGCAGTGGCAGCAGCAGGTGCTCTTGGGGGACCTGACAAAATAGAAGCAAAAATGCTTTCATCAATAGAGTTCATATATAGTTTAATCCTTGCCTTCCAGATGCCAAACTTTGCTAAGTTGCATGCTGGAGGTCTGGTGCTAGAGTAATCCTTAGACTGGGCCATGATAGTGAATATCTATAAGCTCTTGGTATCTATCAGGATCTTGTGACTTAGGTGTTAGCCTATACAGTCAGTCAACCTCCCTCTGATACCAATTGAAAGTGAAGGGATAGATACTACTCTAGAGGGGGGGGGGGGTGAATAGAGTTATCAAATTTTGCACAGACAAAACTTAATAGCTCTACCCAACTCCCTTGGAGTGAAGTGCAGAATGAAAAGATTATAGATATTGATTTAACCTTAAAGCCTAACACAAGTGATGTGTACAAACACAAGCTAACTGTAATTACAGTTAAGCTTGGAAAAACCTAATCAGCAACTAGCAACCTAGTTATATCTAATCACAGCCACAATACAGGAATTAAACAATGGAATCCAGACGACACAAGGAAATTTATAGTGGTTCCCCAAACAACTTGGGTACGTCCACTCTTCTACCCACACGGTAGGAATCCACTCAGGTTTTTGATCAGGTGCCCTGCCACCAACAGGATCTGCTTCAGGTAGATCCAAAAACCCTTTAGACTTTTGATCAGGTGTCTAAAAACCAAGCACAGGTTTTTGATCAGGTGCCCTGCCACCAAGGGATACTTTTGAAGGGAGTAATAACCCTGTACAGGAGGGGGAAGAAGGTTAAGATGTCTTCTCTATTTTACAATAGATTAGAGAAGCACAAAAGCTTGCACTGAGCTAGAATGCTCTAAAGAATCAAGGCTCCCCCTGGCTCAAAGATGTCCAGGTGAAGTCTTGCTTCAGTGCAGAAAACTCTTCAGAAAGTTCTGAAGGAAAAGCTACAGGAAGAAAATAAATAATAAAATCAAAAGATCTTCAAGCAGCTATCTTCTTCTTCTTCTTCAAAGGGACTCTGAGCTTGAACTTCCTGAAAGCAGGAGAACTCAGGTGAAGAAGAGATGAAGATCTTAACACTTCTCAGTTAGATGGAAATTGCTGAGAGCAGGAAGCTTGAACTTGATGAAGGCTTGAGTGCTTGAGAATATGTGTAACACTAGCTTGAATCCTTCTTCAAAGGGTCCTTTTTATAATCATCAGCAAGCAACGGCTCTCTTCCATTTGAATTATTTGTCTTCTTCTGAGCCTTGAGACCTGTAGCAAAACATTCTATAAAAGGAATAAACCTCTTTCTAAGAAGCTGCAGGCTTAAAACAAATAACAGAAGGACTAAATAAAGTCACATCAGAAATAATCTCTTTATAGCAAAAGAAGACTTTTCAGTCTAACGGCTATAAAGGGCTGACAATAGATAAAGTAAATTAAAATGAAAGCTAATAAGACAAACAACTTTATCTTAAAAAGATTTGAACTCAGGCAAAAAGAATAGAGCAAATAATGCCTGGTTATTTTATCATACAGCTTAAAATAATGTGCCAGAAAATGTATTAATTAATTAAATATAATAAATAAATACAAAATACAAAGGCAGACAGAAAGCGTCGAACGACCCTCGAAAATCGTCGAACGACGCACGGAGATCGTCGAACTATCGGGCAGATAGTCGAACGATCCAGATAGTCGACCTATCGAAGAAGATAGTCGAACTACCCCGGCAGATAGTCGAACTATCAGAGCAGATAGTCGAACTATCAGATAGTCGATCTATCTAGGACAGATAGTCGAACTATAAAGCGCACAGAGATAGTCGACCTATCAAGCAGATAGTTGACCTACCTCAGAAAACAGATAGTCGATCTATCAACCGATAGTCGAACTATCAAAACAAACCAGATAGTCGATCTATCAGCAGATAGTCGAACTATCAGATAGTCGAGCTATCAGGACAGATAGTCGAACTATCAAAGACAACAGATAGTCGAACTATCAACAGATAGTCGAACTATCAAGACGAAACAGATTGTCGATCTATCAACAGATAGTCGAACTATCAAGGCGTAACAGATAGTCGACCTATCAACAGATAGTCGAACTATCAGAACAGATAGTCGAACTACCTCGCCAAGCAGATAGTCGAACTATCAACAGATAGTCGAACTATCAACGCAGAACAGATAGTCGACCTATCAACAGATAGTCGAACTATCAACGCAGACAAAGCGTCGACCAACAGATAGACGATCGTCGATCAGCCGATAGACGATAGTCGAGCGGCGTTCGATTATCGTCGAACGAAAAAACTACTTAACCAAATTCTCAATCTGGAAAAGTGAGGACTCTACAGCTAGACTCCTAACCATTGACCATAGATATTTCTTGGGTCAAGGGGCACAAAGGAGAGGACTAAACTCAAATCAAAACTAGGGTACCAACATAATGATATGCATCTATATGGTGGGTATGATATGAACATGCAGTGCAACACACACACACGACTCCGTGATCACAGACCTTTAGTTCCCACTTTTAGAGAGCTAGCATCACTCTCAGGTACTACTGTTGTGGCTATGGCAGCAGCGGAGCGGGCATCTCCGCCTTCTAGGCGGGTATACACACTACTAGGCCTAGACCTCTCTTGTACGCTTCTGTACACCGACAGTGTACTCTAGAGTCTCTGCGTACCACTTTGCTGACTACCCGTCAGTCATGTTGGGCCGGGTGCGCGTTATTAGGAAAAGTCCTCCAAACTCCAGTATAAACATCCTACCGGTCCTTCTAACCCTCGCACCCGCCTGGTCCACCGTACTGCTGTCGGTGTGACGACTGGCCAGTACCGCATGGCCCGCCACTAGTATATGCACATGCAAGTATTATATATTGAACCTCCAGCTAAAAGGACTATCCTGTCCCAAATTTCTCCAACCCGTCACGGGTGAGTATGTGCTACAAAACCTCCAACCCTGCCCGGGTGAGTATATATGTCAATCTCTTTTCTCCAACTCGGCACGGGTGAGCAAGTAGTAAAAAGACTCCAAGTCCCTCCAACCCGGCACGAGTGAGCACATGTCCAGTTCACTTACCCTATTAGACTACTCTTGCCTACCGATTATTATACTTAGTATCTTAAGGTTAATCCCAGGACTGCCCAAGGTATTCCCGGTGAAGGGCTCTCTGGGGCACTAGGAGCTACGATGGGCTGAATCCTAAAGCTCCCTTTCTCAAGGATATTTACTTTAATTGATGTCTACCCAGAACCCCCTTTTTCTCTCTCCTGTTACGTGGAGTGACCTAGTGACTTAAGGTATGAGTTAAGGAATGGCGGTCTTCCGTCATCCCCCTCTTAGGTAGGCTAAGGTTGCACTTTTACTCTCGTCTCTAGAAAACATCAACCACATAGGGTTATATTTTCGATCTTAGACTCTAACTCAATTGTTGATTCATTTCCTGGTGGTCTATTGTACAGTATACCTTTGCTATGCGCACCCCATGACCTTGTACCACCCTGAAATCGAACTTTCAAATCTTTGGACCAATAGACCCCAAATATTTATCCTAGGGTGGTATGACCATCTAGAATGTGCATGGTAATTTTTATAATTTTCTCTATTATTTTTTTATATTTATTTTATTTTCTCCAAATATTTTCTATGATCGTTTAACACATGAAGTATGTTGTTGCATAGTCCTAATGATGCAAAATAGTTATCTTATCATTATCATGATGAATCATCACTATTTTCCAAAATTCATAATTTCTCCCCAAATTTATGTATTTAAATATTAATTTTCATAAACCATCATAAATACTACTTTTCAAATGAAGTATATGAAATTTAATCACAAAAATTCCAATAAATTTACAGGGAATCTAATTCATCAAAATAATACTACTGACCAAGTTTCATCAGTTTTAACAAAGTTATAAACTTGCAAATCATTATATTGGATAATTACCAAAATGCCATTATGATGATTTAAAATTTATAGGTACATTCAAAAATTCTGAAATAAATAATTCAGTGGTCTCATACCTATATATACCTCTGGAAATATTCACAAATTTTTCTGACCCATATTTGTATTGATTTATGAAATAGAAAGGATAGGGGTAAAGTGGTCATTTCATGTCATGTTACCTCAAAAGACTTCAAACAGAGAAATTAAAATTACCCCTAGTCAATTATGATCCACTATACAACAGGGCCAAATTTGAAGATTTTTACCTAATTAATTCCAATTTTCTTTTTAATTTACAAATAGAGCCATAATTTCCAAAAATCCAAATAATGGGATTTTTGATCCCAAAAATCCCATAAAAATTTTGAGGGACTACATTTGACCTAAATACCCTCTAGAATTAATTTCATGGTCTGCAAAAGCTCCATAAAGAATAAATTCACATTATAGTAGAACTTGCTATTGGCACACCAAGGCTAATACTAGCCTACACTTGCAAGTGTGTTATCACTTGAACACACGATCATATGAGAACAAAAGTCCACAACATTGGAACACCCCGCTCGAGCATTAGTTTGCGGACAAACTATGCAGCAGAAGCAATGGTGTGCCCATTTGTAAAAAGCCACATAAACCAGTCCATTAGCAATGAGTTAGGCCAATCCAACTAGGACACCACCCTAGTTTGACTTACCAAGAGGATTTTGTGTCGTACCTTAGGCCAAAGATCGACTTCAGGTGTAGATTAGTTACGGTACATGGATAACCAAGTCGATTAAAGAAAGATCTAAATGTCAGAGTCCCTACTTAAGGCTTAAACCTCGGTGTTCCTAAGTCGTAGATCGAATGATATTACCAATTCTTACTCAAACTAATAAGGACCACCTCGAGAAGAATTGATGTATAAGCTTAATGGTGGATTAGTAGGGTACTCGTAAGCTTAATCCTAATACCGATGACTTGATTACGTCAAGACAACCATGATGATAAATATCCAAGGTTGAATTAGAGTTCAGATTTTAGAAGAGACACTTCCTAGTTTGGTCACATGTTGACCTTGAACAGATTGTCGTACGATAACCTTGAAGGCCTAAGGTAGATAACATATCAATTGAATTGGAAATCCATGCCAAGGATGATTAGCTCTAAGGATTATGGCATGTACATGATGACTGCATTATGAAAGTCAAAGGAAAATTTAACAAAAATATATGGGGGCTTAACTTTTTGTTTATAGGGCTTATTGATAACATCGATTTTTTCCTAAGCCTTCTCATTAAGAATGTGTCGCAAGCATAGTGATTTAAAACTTGGATTATTTAAAGATCGCTCAAGTAAAGATGAGAATTGTATGTACATGACCAGTATGATGATCAATCGTCCCCGGAAGGTTAGGACTCTCAAAGATCTTCACCCTATTTATTAATCTTAAGTAGCATAGACTATTGACGACAAGATAGGAATGCAATAAATTCACAAGTGAAATAGGAAAGTAGAACCTTTCGAGAATGACTTCTCACTCTCATAAGTACTCCAAGACCGTTGGAGTAAGTGAACAAGTAGAATAGTGAAATTGGTTCCGTGAAAGTTGCATAAATGCCGGCTTAGTGATAAATACATATGACCTTGAAACTAGGGAAGACCGTATAAGACTTCAAGAGGTTTTCCCCAATTTCGAGTCTAAGTACCCACATAAATCGTAGTCTAATGAACACTCGTGATTTCCTTAATACAAACACGGTATAAATCTTTTTACGCGTACATGTGAAATCAGAGAAATTCACGTTCAAAAGACCGAATTAGAATCAGTATGGGTTGTAGAAGGATGTACAAACAATTAAGTTTTATTTTGATTATCGCATCAACAAGCATGTTTCAAGGATACTCTAAACACCTTAACCCAATCAATGTAATGCGTGGTTAAGGGACTCAGATGTACTGCAAGGGAAACCAATGGGAAATGAGGATTCGAAATATCTGAATAATTACGTCGACAACAATGGGTGCACCATAACCCTAGAAAGATTTAAATCAAGGAAGAATCAACTAAATTTGGAAGAAGTATAAACATAATGACGGATCACTACTACCCGTACCTACGTAACATACCCAGGCCATTAATTGGAAACATACAGATTGTGACAAAGTAACGACAAGATAAAACGAAGGAATGATTGTAAATCTCAACTGTTATTTGAGAGTCCATGAAGTGGAAATGCTGGAATATCCACACGATTACATCCATAACAAGGAGAGTATAGTGACCCCAGCAAGCATAAAATCAGGTGAAGAAACATATTAGATTGGAAAATGTATACTCTAGGCATAACCTCATGGATGTGACTCAGATGATCTCAGGAATCAAAATGAAAATACTTGATGAAATAATAATCGCCCTCAAAAGGTTCGGGATTTCGATATCAACCCATGATTATGGATATATTATAATCTTTAGAACCAATGTTATAACAATTCAGAAAAACTTGATCGTGAGTAGACAATACCAGCATATCCTGCGCACGAAGAAACGAATAAGTTTCAACATTACCTATGTTAGGTGGTGCGAGGTATGTACTTTTGGGAATATATAAGTGATGAAAACTCATGAACTTAGGGATATGTTAGTCTCTACCATGACATAATAATTTTTGAGGATTAAGTTTACATATGCTTGAACTAACCTCGTAAGTATAATAACTCTAGATGGGTATTCACCCATGCTTGTCAATTAAGATGGGCATATGAACATGTATAAGAGAATTACTACGAGCATACCGAATTGAAACTTCAAGCACGTAAAGGTTTAAATTGTCAAGGTAGGACATTTACAATGGTAACGACTCAACAAATTGGAATATGGTCGATGATAAGTTGTAGCATACGCATAGGAATGACCCCTTGGTTGCGGTTACATCAAGAACCAAGTCACGAATGTTGATAACATCATGATCACCATAGGGAAATTCATGACAACGAAGTAATCAATGTTAGATTGTTATCACGGATACGGTGAAATACTCGAGAACAATTGGACATTTATTAAGATTCGATCAATGAAGAAATTAAAGTGCTTCAATTTTGAAAAATGTGCACTTATAATTTATATGTTAGACTGAACATGAAAAACAATTGAGGGTCAAAAACTCATTACAACGTTCATATTGATAATAAATGCTTCAGGTATAAAACAAGTCAAGGATTGTACATGTATATATGACCCTTGATCATGATAGCATTAAAAACCAGGATACACACGTGGTAACATTATAATCGCCAATAGGAGATTTCATAGATCATGACTATCAAGGGCATATGCCAAGGTAATCGGTGCTCAATAAAAGTTCCTTTTTGCTAAATCAAAATTGTGTCGGATCTCACCATACCTGAAAAGATACGCTCATGGATTCATGAATTAGACTATATGTGAAAAGTGATCGAGAGTCACTGGTACGAACATCAATATCCATAATGATCGCTTGATGTACGCTCGAAAGGTGAACACACTATGAACCATATGTTACTGCTTAGATAGAGATGTGATGAGTCTTGAAGTTGGGAGAAACGAAATGATGATCTTTTCATCACATCAGGATCTCGGAAGTTGATTTACTGCTATACATAATAATGTTGATCTAATGTATAGAATTTCTTGGGGTGATTATAAGTTCTCGCTGAATTATAAATAAAAACCTAGGTGGACCGGAATGGAAAAGATTCCTACTTATGAAATTGTTAATTTACAAGTACTTGATGATTATGGGTCGTAAGACTACAATCCAATGAGTGATTAAAGCTTATTTTGATTAAAAAATATCGAGGGACTTGGAAACATATCCTCACAATATGAGTAGCCCAAAATATGAGGAAAGTGCATTCGGAAGAGGATTGTTACCTCTAATGAGTTCTTATGATTCTCAAAAAGAACCCCGTAGACCCGAACTTAAATTTCGGGGACGAAATTATTTGTTTTGTTTATAGGATTTGTAACATCCCATGTTACTTCTAGGCCCCTTAACTTAGATTGGGTTAGGCATATGGTGAGTCAGGGGGAAATTAGCTAGGTTTGATCCTAGGTGGTGAGTTGTCACAAGGTGGGCCCACTATAGGACCAAGTCAAACTATAACTAAATAAGGACCCTAGCCACACCATGACCCTCACCACACTGCCCTAACCCTAATTGAAATCTAAGTAGACCCAAGGTCAGGCCCTAGGTCAACACTTTGACCATAGTTGACCCAGGTCAACCTTAGGCCAAAAAGTGGTCAAACCCTACACTCTTGGGTCCAATTAGATCAAGTAAGGCATCACCATGACCCAAGCCATGTTGGGTGATGATTTAGACCTCATGACCACTAGGTGGGGTCAACCCACACACCCATTTGACCAAGTCAACCCTAAAGTCAAACTTCGTCAACCTTAAGCCTAAATAAGGGTAAATGAAGACCTAACCCATTCCTAGTGGGCTAAGACCATCACCATGGCCCAACCCATGTTTGGTGGTGACATGGAGTCCATGACCATAAAGTGGGGTCAGCCCCCTCATCAAGTTGACCAAGTCAACCTAAAAAGTCAACAAGTCAACAAATGGCCTAAAGGAAGAAAAGTGAAGGCCAAGCCCATTCCCAATGGGCAAAGCCCGTGAGCCAAGGCCCATGACCAGCCCAAATGGACAAGGACAGCCCCTAACCCCTAAAATGAGGAGAGAGATTACATGCAAATGGGTAGTTTTGGAATTTTTGTGAAAAGGAAGAGAGAGAAAGGAGGAAATGAAGGGATGGAGGACATGTGGCCCTCCTCCTCTCTTCCCAAGCCCTCCTCTGAGCTCCAACAGAATATACCAGCCATTTCCAGCAAGCTTCATGCCACATGGCATCTTGGAGGAGAATCCAATGTAGAGGCCGAAATCCCCTTAATGGCAACTCACAATACAGCCAATATCAGCTCATTTTAACCCTCCCATTAGCTTCAGAAGGTCCAAAGGAGTGGAATTCGATACCTAGATCGAAGCTTTTGGTGGAGAATCGGGTTCGGGAGCAAGCTCGCCGGAGAGGAGAAATTCCATGGCCAACCACCGCCACCGCCGCCGCCGGGCTCCGATCAAGGTCCGTTTCGCCTCACCTCTATCCGTACTTGCTTTCTAGATCGATTAGGCGAGACATCGGGCTCTATTGAGCCTGATCTAATGTGAGTTTTTCATGGATTTTTGGATTTTAATGGAGTTCAAGTTCGCCGGAAACCGCCACCTCCGGCGGCCAAGTCGCCGCCAAACGTTAGCCCTCACCTCAACGGAGGTGGTGGTGGTGGTGGCAGGCCAGGGAGGTGGCTAAGTGGCCGGGAAATCACCTTGGAAGGAGCTCCAGGTCGGGCAAATCTCGGCCCTTGGCTGTTTGGAGAAGATGAACGGATGCCCTCCATTTTGCTTTAAGATTCGTGCTATAATGATTTTGGCATTCTATCTCATATTTTCCTGTACCTTGCGGGCTAATTTTAGGCCCCATAGAAGAAGATTTATAAATAATGATTAACATGAAAAATGTATCCTGTTCTCCTAACTTTAATATGCCACCTTAAACTTGCATTTTGGCCATGTAGTTTGTCCTGTAGGGCTGTTTTCCTAGGACTGGTCCTAGGCTAGGGCAGAAATTAAAAATGAATCCCATGCCAAACCAGGTGTCCTCATGACCTGAAATTTTAGTCATGTGCATATTTAGGGCATATCTAGCCCCTGCCAAAAATTGGGAATTTTTGGGAAACATTTTCCTATAGTTTTAATCAAAATGTCATAAATTAAATGAATGGAATACATGGAGTGTTAGGTCTCCAAATGGCCCCAAATTATGGTGGCAAGTCCTATAGGACATTTTTAGGGTCTGACAAAAATTTCAGGTCATGAGGACACATGGTTTGGCATGGGATTTATTTTTAATTTCTGCCCTAGCCTAGGACCAGTCCTAGGAAAACAGCCCTACAGGACAAACTGCTTGGCCAAAATGCAAGTTTAAGGTGACATATTAAAGATAGGAGAACAGGCTACATTTTTCATGTTAACTATTATTTATGAATCTTCTTCTATGGGGCCTAAAATTAGCCCGCAAGGTACAGGAAAATATGTGATAGAATGCCAAAAATCATTATAGCACGAATCTTAAAGCAAAATGGAGGGCATCCGTTCATCTTCTCCAAACACTCAAGGGCCGAGATTTGCCCGACCTGGAGCTCCTTCCAAGGTGATTTCCCGGCCACTCGGCCACCTCCCTGGCCAGCCACCACCACCACCACCTCCGTTGAGGTGAAGGCTAACGTTTGGCGGCGACTTGGCCGCCGGAGGTGGCGGTTTCCGGCGAACTTGAACTCCATTAAAATCCAAAAATCCATGAAAATCTCACATTAGATCAGGCTCAATTGAGCCCGATGTCTCGCCTAATAGATCTAGAAAGCTAGTACGGGTAGAGGTGAGGCGAAACGGACCTTGATCGAAGCCCGACGGCGGCGGTGGCGGTGGTTGGCCATGGAATTTCTCCTCTCCGGCGAGCTTGCTCCCGAACCCGATTCTCCACCAAAAGCTTCGATCTAGGTATCGAATTCCACTCCTTTGGACCTTCTGAAGCTAATGGGAGGGTTAAAATGAGCTGATATTGGCTGTATAGTGAGTTGCCATTAAGAGGATTTCGGCCTCTACATTGGATTCTCCTCCAAGATGCCATGTGGCATGAAGCTTGCTGGAAATGGCTGGTAAATGCTGTTGGAGCTCAGAGGAGGGCTTGGGAAGAGAGGAGGAGGGCCACATGGCCTCCATCCCTTCATTTCCTCCTTTCTCTCTCTTCCTTTTCACAAAAATTCTAAAACTACCCCATTGCATGTAATCTCTCTCCTCATTTTGGGGGTTAGGGGCTGTCCTTGTCCATTTGGGCTGGTCATGGGCCTTGGCTCATGGGCTTTGCCCATTGGGAATGGGCTTGGCCTTCACTTTTCTTCCTTTAGGCCATTTGTTGACTTGTTGACTTTTTAGGTTGACTTGGTCAACTTGATGAGTGGGCTGACCCCACTTGATGGTCATGGACTCCATGTCACCACCAAACATGGGTTGGGCCATGGTGATTGTCTTAGCCCACTAGGATTGGGTTAGGTCTTCATTTACCCTTATTTAGGCTTAAGGTTGACTAAGTTTGACTTTAGGGTTGACTTGGTCAAATGGGTGTGTGGGTTGACCCCACCTAGTGGTCATGAGGTCTAAATCATCACCCAACATGGCTTGGGTCATGGTGATGCCTTACTTGACCTAATTGGACCCAAGAGTGTAGGGTTTGACTCCTTTTTGGCCTAAGGTTGACCTAGGTCAACTATGGTCAAAGTGTTGACCTAGAGCATGACCTTGGGTCTACTTAGATTGCAATTAGGGTTAGGGCAGTGTGGTGAGGGTCATGGTGTGTCTAGGGTCCTTATTTAGTCATAGTTTGACTTGGTCCTATAGTGGGCCCCACCTTGTGACAACTCACCACCTAGGATCAAACCTAGCTAATTTCCCCCAGACTCACCATAAGCCTAACCCAATCTAAGTTAAGGGGCCTAGAAGTAACATGGGATGTTACAGGCATTATGTGTGAAGCCTATCCGGACAAGTTCATCCGGATCGGTGATGTTGCATTGCATTTGAACCGGGGAAGACTCCGGATGTTTGGGCGTTTTTCGGGTTAACTACGTGGTAGATTGCAGCAGGGAGCCTTGGAGATTAACTCCAAGGTGTACCCGGAAAACTGGGCAAAAGCAGGTTTTGCCAACATGTTGGTCGGGGAGCCAACGTGAACATAACCGGGTTATGTGATTTTTGTAGTGGAAACGGGACTCGGCGAGTTTTGACCTGCGCATATTGCTTAAATTGTCTTTGCGGAATGAGCACGGGTCAGGTGGAACTGTAACCGATCAATGTCATTCGGTGGGACCGTTGGCATGGATGAGAGTCTTCGGCGGTCTATGGCTTAAATTGTCGTGACCAAGGCCAGGAAGACAAAATGCTCATATGATTTGCCGTCTAAGGGGCGGTGGTGGAACCGGAACGTATATGGCTTTAATTGACGTGACGTTTGCCGGTTCACCGTGAATGTGACCTGTGTGCACGAGGTGTGTGGTCGTGCGAGCCTACGCCTGTGATGAAGTGTGTTTACACTATTATGTTGCTATACTAATAAAGTGCAGGGAAAAAGCATCGCCGCCCCGATTTTGGGGGCGGGATCTTTATAATTTGGTCATCATTGCTGACTGTTATTTGGTTTACCACCGGGCGGTGGATTGTGTCTTGCAGGTGCTGCGGAGCCGAGCGGGAAATAGCGGGCTAAAGCCCATGTTGCAGTGCTGGCCCTCGAAAGCCTAACCTTTTTATGTTTTCCGTTTATCTCATGTATGGTCGGGCTGCGAGCCGAAGTATGAAAGACACTCTTGTTTGAGGAATTTATTGTAAGGCCATACGGCCGGTACTTTTGTATTTAACATTCCTGTTTTATTTGAGTAGTGGACATTCGTGCTTGTTAGGGTTCTTATTTTGTGCAACTTAATAATTGCTTCCGCTAGGTGCTGTGTAGGACATTGTGATTGGTTGAATGGTTTCAACGCGTAAACAACCGGTCTGTCCGTAGTATATGGCGTCGGGCCCCGGCAGGACCTACTGTTATATGCTATGTGACGGATATGGGTGTTATACTTGTAATCTCTCAAAAGAGAAGTCAAAAGCAGGTAAATAAACATATGACATGAGTACCTGATGAGAACTCGTGAACACATGCTGAACACTGCAAAAGATAATTTAATAGCAGGTAAATTTAAAATATAATGCAATTACCTGAAGAGAACTCGTGAACACTTGCTAATGTCTACAAAAGAGAAGTAAAAAGTAGGTAATTTAAAATATAACATGAGTACCTAAAGAGAACTCATGAACACCTGCGGTGAACTCAGGAACATCTTCTATTCTTTGCAAAATAGAAATCAAAAGGAGGTATACAAAAAATATAATGTGATTACTTGAAGCGAACTCACAAACCCAAGCTCATCTCTGTAAAAGACAAGGAAAAAGAGGGTAAATAAACATATAAAATGAGTACCTGAGGTGAATTCACAAACATATGCTAATCCCTGCAAAAGAAGTCAAAAGAAGGTAAATTTAAAAAATAACGTAAGTGTCTGAATAAACTCACGAACAATTGCAAATCTCTGCAAAAGAGATGTCAAAAGTAGGTAAATAATAATATAACACTGGTACCTTGAGAGAACTTGAGAACACCTGCTAATCTCTGCAGAAGATAACTAAAAAGCATATAAATTTAAAATATAACGCGAGTACATGGGGAGAACCCACGAACACCTGCTAATCTTTATAAAAGAGAAGTGAAAAGCATGTAAAAAACATATAACGCGAGTACCTGAGGAAAACTCGCAAACATCTGCTAATCTCTGTAAAAGTGAAGTCAAAAGCAGATAAATAAACATATAATGTTAGTACCTGAGGTCAACTAACGAATATTTGTTAATCTCTGCAAAAGAGAAGTCAAAAAAAGGTAAATTTAAAATATAATGCAGGTATTAGAATAAAACTTACGAACACCAGCTAATCATTACAAAAGAAAAGTCAAAAGCAGGTAAATAAACATATAACACAAGTACCTGAGATGAACTCGCGAACATCTATTAATCTCTATAAAAGAGAAGTCAAAAGGAGGTAAAGTTAAAATATAACGTGAGTATTTAAAGAGAACTCGAGAACACCTGCTAAACTTTGCAAAACAAAAGTAAAAAGCAGGTAAATAAACAAATAATGCGAGTACCTGAGGAGAACACACGAACACTTGCTAATCTCTATAAAAGATTACACAAAAGCAAGTAAATTTAAAATATCTTGCGAGTACCTGAAGAGAACTCGCGAAGACCTGCTAATCTCTCTAAAAGGGAAGTCCAAAGCAGGTAAATAAATATATAATACAAGTACATAAGGAGAAATCAAAAACATCTGTTAATCTCTACAAAATTGAAGTCAAAAGCAGGTAAATAAACATATAACGTGAGTTCCCGATGAGAAATCGTGAATATTTGATAATCTCTGCAAAAGAGAAGTCAAAAGGACGTTAATTTCAAATATAATGTGAGTACCTGTAGAGATCTTGCAAACACCAGCTAATCTCTACAAAAGAAAAGTCAAAAGTAGGTAAATAAATATATAACATTAGTACCTAAAGAGAACTCGTGAACATCTGAGGTGAACTCGCGAACATCTTCTAATATTTGTAAAAGAGACGTTAGAAGGAGCTATATATAAAATATAATATGATTATTTGAAGATAAATCGCGAACACCAGCTCATCTATACAAAAGAAAAGTCAAAAGCGGGTAAATAAACATATAACTTTAGTACTTGAGATGAACTCATAAACATATACTAATCTTCGCAAAAGAAGTCAACAACGGTTAAATTTAAAATATAATGCAAGTGCATAAAAAGAACCCGCGAACACCTCCTAATCTCTGCAAAAGAGATGTCAAAAAGTTGGTAAATAAATATTTAACAGTTGTACCTTAAGAGATCTCGGGAAAACCTGCTAATCTATGAAAAAGATATGTCAAAAGCAGGAAAATTTAAAATATAACACGAGTAGCTAAGGAGAACTCGTGAACACCCTCTAATATCCACAAAAGAGAAGTCAAAAGCAGGTAAAGAAACATATAATCGAGTACCTGAGGTGAATTCACGAACATCTGCTAATCTTTGCAAAAGAGATGTAAAAAGCAGGTAAATTTAAAATATAATGCGAGTACCTGAAGGGAACTAACGAACACCTGGAAATCTTTAGAAAAGGGAATTCAAAAGCAAGTAAATAAACATATAACGCAAGTACCTGAGGAGAACTCGTGAACACCGGCTATTCTTTGTAATAGTGAAGTCAAAAGCCGATAAATAAACATATAATGCGAGTACCTGAGGTGAACTCACGAATGTTTGCTAATCTCTTCAAAAGAAAAGTCAAAAGAAGGTAAATTTAAAATATAATGCGACTACAGAAAGAGAACTTGTGAATGCCTTCTCATCTCTACAAAAGAGATGTCAAAAGCAGGTATATAAACATATAACACAAGTACCTGAAGAGAACTCACGAACACCAGCTAATCTTTACAAAGGAGAAGTCAAAAACAGGTTCATTTAAAATATAACGTGAGTAGATAAAGAAAACTCGTGAACACCTGAGGTGAACCCACAAACTTCTGTTAATCTTTGCAAAAGAGAAGTCAAAAGTTGATAAATTTATAATATAATGCGAGTACCTGATGAGAACTCGTGAACCCTTACTAACCTCTACAAAGTGAAGTCAAAAGCAGAAAATAAACATATAACGCGAGTACCTGAGGTGAACTCGCGAACATTTGGTAGTCTTTACAAAAGAGAAGTTAAATGCAAGTAAATTTAAAATATAATGTGAATACAGGAAGATAACAGGCGAACGCCTACTCATCTCTACAAAAGAGAATTCAAAAGCGGGAAAATAAACATAAAACACGAGCAACGAAAGATAACTCGTGAACACCTCCTAATCTATACAAAAGAGAAGTAAAAAAGTAAGTAAATTTAAAATATAACATGCGTAGCAGAAGAGAACTCGTGAACACCTGAGGTTAACCCACGAACTTCTGCTAATCTATGAAAAAAAAGAAGTCAAAAGATGCTAAATTTATAATATAATGCGAGTACCTGAAGTGAAATTGTGTACACTTGCTAATTTCAATAAAGAGAAGTCAAAAGCAGGTAAATAAACATATAATGCGAGTACTTGAGGTGAACTCGCTTACATCTGCTAATCTCTGCAGAAGAGAAGTCAAAAGTAGGTAAATTTAAAATATAATGTGTATAACTGAAGAGAACTCGCAAACACTTTCTAATCTCTAAAAAAGAAAAGTCAAAAGTTGCAAAATAACATATAACTCGAGTGTCTGAGGAGAACTCGTGAACGCATGCTAATCTCTTCAAAAGATACCACAAAAACAAGTAAATTTAAAATATATCACGAGTACATGAAGAGAACTCACGAACACATACTATTCTCTACAAAAGGGAAGTCAAAAAGCAGGTAAATAATATATAATGGGAGTACCTAAGGAGAATTCGCAAACACCATCTAATCTCTGCAAAAGTGAAGTCAAGAGATGAAAAATAAACATATAACGCGAGTACCAGAGGTGAACTAACAAATATTTGCTAATCTTTACAAAAGAGAAATAAAAATAAGGTTTACTTTAAATATAATGCGAGTACCAGAATAAAAATCATGAACACCAGCTAATCTTTGCAAAAGAAAAGTGAAAAGTAGGTAAATAATTATATAATGTGAGTACCTCAAGTGAACTCGCGAACATCTGTTAATCTCTACAAATGAGTACTCAAAAGAAGGTAAATTTAAAATATCACGTGAGTACCTGAAGAGAACTCGCGAACACCTGCTAATCTCTACAAAAGAGAAGTCAAAAGCAGGTAAATAATGATATAATGTGAGTACCTAATTAGAACTAGTGAACATCTTCTAATCTACGCAAAAGTGTAGTCAAAAGTAGGTAAATAAACATATAATGTGAGTACCTGAGATTAACTCGCGAATATTTGCTAATCTCTGCAAAAGAGAAGTTAAAAGGAGGTAAATTTAAAATATAATGCGAGTACCTGAAGAGAACTCGCGAACACCAGCTAATCTCTATAAAAGAAAAGTAAAAAGTAGGTAAATAAACTTATAACACAAGTACCTGAGGACACTCACGAACATCTGCTAATTTCTACAAAAGAGAAGTCAAAAGCAGGTACCTAAGTAAAAAAGAAGTAAAAGCGTTTCTCTTTAAAATATAATGCGAGCACCTTAAGAGAACTCGCCAACACCTTCTCATTTATGCAAAAGAGATGTCAAAACCATGTAAATAAACATATAACGCGAGTACAAATGGAGAACTCACAAAAACCTACAAATATCTGCAAAAGAGAAGTCAAATGGAGGTAAATATACATATAATATGAGTACTTGATGTGAACTCGCGAACACCTACTAATCTCTACAAAAGAGAGGTCAAAAGTTGGTAAATAAAAATTAAATGCAGGTACCTTAAGAGAACTCACGAACACCTGCTAATCTCTGCAAAAGAGAAGTCAAAACAAGTTAATAAAGATATAATGCGTACATGAGGAGAACTCGCGAACACCTGCTAATCTCTGCAAAAGATAAGTAAAAATTAGGTAAATAAACATATAAAGTGAGTACCTGAGGTGAACTCACGAACATCTGCTAATCTCGTCTCGAGCGGTCGAGGGAATGAAATGCTCCAAGAAAGCTCAAGAAAACTCATCCCAAATGATCTTCGTGTACACTCGGACTTGGAAAGTGGAAACCATGAGGGACTTCCACGACCTCTTCGCATGCATTTCCAAGTCTGACACTGCCAAAGTCACAGCCAAATTTGCTGGACATCTGATTCCAGCCATTAACTCTTACACAGTGTTTAGCCACTCTTACATACAAACAGCTGACTCTGTCCCAAGATAAGCATGTTTGGAGAGGGATCGAAAGGTGATCAACCAATTGGTGACAGGGGCTTGTCTCTCCACAGGGGCTTGTTGAGACTTGAAGGTGTCTATGATTGCTGTAAGTGTCTGTCCCAACTCAGACTGCTGGAACTGGGTAAGGACTCAAGGGGCTGGAGTTCCCACTTCTGGCTCTACACGTGCCAGAATCTACATAAAAACCTACAAACCTAAGGTCATGTTGGCTAAACATAGGTTAACAACTAGACATACTTAGTTTGAATTACATATGGGCTTACCACTTCTTCTACTATGTAAGTTTGTCTGCAAACTGACAAATCGAACGGGGGTGGCCCTATTGTTCTATGACTTCTTTAGTTGAGGATCATTGCAAGTTGATACTATCTGTAAGACCCCCCCTCCTGGAACACAAGACACGGCCGAGGGGAGTCTTATGCACAGAACAACCTCCTTGGGGTAACGCCAACATATGGGTTGATCGATACTACAAGACGCCTATCCTGTCGGTTAAAACCAATATCATCCATGCCAACCCAATATAAAGAACAAACATAAGTCAAAATCGATATAAGTATAAAAGTCCACAAGTACATCAATAATAAGATGCATCAACATGCTTATATAATATAAGAGTACATAAAAAGTTTTGCCCAAAGGGCTACAATAAGAGTCTCTCAAAAACTCCTATATGTTACCGAAGGCAGCGATGGTATCATCACGTCAGGCCCTATCACTCTGGTCTGGTAGCCCTCCTATGCAACCTACTACTGCTCTATCTGCGGGGTTTCCTCCTAAAAAGGAAGACATAGCAACCGTTTATCATAATGACTAAATTGCTATCACATCCGCTCCCCCAATGACTCTTAGACATCGGGCAGAGAAAGGAAAAATAAACAATATATATGTATATGTAAGCACTAGTACAAGCAGGTGGTATATGACTAATCAATATCAAAGTATCCAACGTGTACAATAAGTGAGTATATGAACCTACACTAGCAGTTCTACCATCGATAGGAGTATACAAGTATAATCCTACAGCAAGAAAGTAACTCAACTTATACGAATGCACATAAAAACATATAAGTTAAGGATCGGCTTAATAGTAAAGTAACTCATCATATAAGAATGCCCATACAAACTTATATGGTAAGGATCTTGTGTATGTAATGCAACAAAATATTATGAATGTAATGTGATGACTAACCCATACTCTCTCACACACACACACACTGTCATGTCGACACACACTTGTAGTTCCCACTTTCTAAGCAGGAAGATAAACTCTCAAGCGCCATCCATTGTGGCCAGACAGTGATAGTGGAACAGGATTTTCACTAGTAGGCGGGCATCCACACTACTAAGCCTAGTTCTCCATATGCCTTAATGCTAAGAACACAATAGCAGACCACACATGTGTAACTTCCCATTTCGGGCTAGGCCCCTCGGACGAGTTTTGAGTCAAGAGACTCCACTCAGACTCGTGGTGCACTGAAAGAGGGTGTCAGGAGTTTGGCATGAAGGGTTGGGTTTAAGGATACCCCAACTAGTAGCTGGAGTGAAGGAACTCGGCCAAGTGAAAATCGACGGGTATCGAAAATGATACCCGCCGAATTCGACGGGTATCGGTGGTCGATACCCGCCGGATTCAGAGCTTGAGAAGTAGGTTAAGTGAAATTCGACGGGTATCCGTAGCTATGAACGCAGATCGATGAGTATCGAGAATGATACCTGTCGATCGACGGGTATCAGTAGCTATGTACGCCGATCGACGGTTATCGAGAGTGATACCCGCTGATCGATAGGTATTGGTAGCAATACACGCCGATCGACGGGTATCAGGATGATACTCACCGATTTTTCCTTAGACAGTTTTCCTAGGTTCCACTATCCTGTGTGTACGGACTTAACCGAACCGCGCTGACTGCGGCTTGGCTGCCTTGGACCGGGTCACTTCAATATGACCCATTAGGGGCGGTCCAATGGGACATTGACACGTGGCAGAAGGGGCTTAACCTAATACCTCGATTTATTAGGGAAGATAAAGCCGAACCCTAGCCATTTTACCGATCGACCTTGCCGTCATCGCGGACCTTGCAAAACTGACAGAGCTGAAGGAAATCGTCGGAACTCCTAGAAGCCGCCTTCTCTCTCTCTCTCTCTCTCTCTCTCTCTCCTTCCTTTACCGTGAAGAACAACTGCGCCAAGAAAAGATGCCGCAGAGGAGGATGACTAGATCCATGGTCGGGAATGATGGTACCGCTGGAAAGGAGGTGAGCTTCCTCCCCTCTCCCTTGGTGCTAGATCTGTAGATAATATTCTAGGAGAGATATCGACTCCTTAGAGTCTTGATGGTGAGGAGGAGATTTCTTAGGGAAAAGCCATGCCTAGGTAATTTTCTAGGCTTAGTCCCCTCAGACCTCTTCATTCTTCAAAGTGAAGATGAGAGAGTGATTCGTGGAGGAATATGGCTTTGTGAGGGTGAATAAGGGTGACAAATTTCTGGGGGAGTTTATGGGAGATCGATGCAAGGAGGAAGATGAACGGATGCCGTTCATCTCGCCATAGATGCGTGTAGAAATCTGATTTCTGCACGCAGCGATCTTTGAGGCCAATTTCGGGGGTGTTCTAGCCAGATCTTGGCTTTCGACTAAACATGAAAGTTGTAGCCCTTGAAATTATCTTTCCAACGAGTGGTTAAATGTACTCGCCGGATATCTGTAGCGTCAGGAATCCTTGGTCGAAGTTGATGTCCGGATTAGGGCTGCACCTTAATTCTGGGATGTGTAATGTGGAATTCGATTCGGTGGAATTTAATGTTGCGATCCAACTAGAGGTTTGGGTGTATTCTTTTGAGATAATCATCACGGTGATGTGATAAGTTGAGGTTATAAATCTGAATTCGTATAACGAGTTGTGGACAAGCTAAATTTTAGTAAAGAGCCAGATATAAATCGGTAGATATAAATTGGTAGATGTATAAATGATTTAACTATGGCCATGATGTATGATGAATGGATAGAAGGGAGTTAGTAATCCAATGATTAGAGTGTCGTCTCCCTACGGGTAGCATTGTGGAAGTAACAAGTGCGGTGTTGACCGTTACTA
This sequence comes from Platanthera zijinensis, assembly GCA_039513925.1. Taxonomy (NCBI): domain Eukaryota; kingdom Viridiplantae; phylum Streptophyta; class Magnoliopsida; order Asparagales; family Orchidaceae; genus Platanthera; species Platanthera zijinensis. The sequence goes on along the minus strand of CM077087.1, from coordinate 101,503,047 downwards.
GTTGGAATGAGATTGAGCTGAGTTAAGTTGGACGGTTAGGGTTGGTCCTCGGTGTTCACGTCCCGAGGCTCCTTCCGTATTTGATGGATGGTTGGGCTTGGTCCTCGGTGTTCATGTCCCGAGGCTCCTTCAATGCCACGATATTGTTGAATTTCATGCGGTGTGAGTAGACACGCGGTGTCGTAATCCCGGGTTAGGGATAGTGTGGCAGGTCTACGGGCTCGCCAATCGTCACACTGATGGGAGTTGACAGTTAGACCTTGGGAGGTTGGCTTGGTCCTCGATGTTCACATCCCGAGTCTCCTTCCGTGCCAAGTGAATGATGCGCGTAAAATACGGCAAGCGTACCGGTCGCCTAAGTAATAAAGTTGGGAATGAATCCCCGGATGTCGGTCTCTTGAGGAATGCAATTGGCGTCGAACGATCTAGACTCTAAAACTATCGTTATGAGAGTTAATTTAAATAAACAGAAAAGAAAGGGGCTTTTGTTGGTGGTCTTACGACCGATTACACTAATGTAAACTATGCGGGTCGCAATCACCGCTTCTCAAGGCGAGATGGATGTAGCGGCCGCGATGCCGTACTTCGATTGGCGAGTGGACGGAAATCTAGCGAGTGAGGTGATTAGTGCGGAGCAAGCTTGAGTGAAACGAACATGTGGAGTGGAGCGAGATGGAGCGAGGCGCATCAAAGAATAAATCTCAAGAGCAAGATGAAATACAACTAATAACAATAATGCTAGAAGTTGATGTCCATTACAAGCACAAGCATTTCATACAACAAGAAAAAGAGAGAAAATGCACAACCATGAGATTGAAGATCCACCGCGGTTGTTGGCCGGAGGTGCGGGTTGTCAATCCGCTTCCAAGCGCAGTCCGAGGAGGGCTTCCGGTACCACCGAGCTGTCACCTCGAGGGCCTGTAACTCCGTTCTCTAGGGGTGCTTCGTCTTCTTCCTTGGTGGAAAGCTCGGAGAAGAATGCTTCAATGGCCGGGAGGATCGCCGGAGGATGCGAAATGCTTCGGAATCACCGGAGAAGGTCCTCCCGTTGGTATGGATGAAGGTGGAGGTGAATGGGACTTGCTGGAGGGCGAAACGGCGGACTGGCGAAGGTTCCGTAATGATGCTCTCGCCCTAATTCGCGGAACAGCGTATTTATAGCTTGCAGAATAAATAGCGCGCACGACCACTGGCGCACGACCAGTGATCGTGCGCGACCAAGGTCAGCGCCCGTGCGTGAGCAACCTGCAAACCTGCATCAGAAAATCAGAAGTCACGCACGATCAGCAGCGCACGATCAGTGATCGTGCGAGGCAAGGCTGATGATCGTGCGGAAATAGCCAGACAGACTTTTGCAAAATGGGTATGACTGCGCACGATCGGCGGCGCTCGAGCAGTGGTCGTGCGCGGTATGGCAAGTGATCGTGCGGAAGGTTCAAGACAGAGTTTCACAAATGAGACCGGGCTGCGCACGATCAGTGATCGTGCGCCAGGAGGTCGATGGTCGTGCGTGGGTAAAAACGCACGACCACTGACTCCTTTGCCAAAAATAGTGAAACGCCTATCCCGAATGCCCTCACGATCCCCAAACCTGCAGGAAAACTGCACGGGGCATCGATCGCGGCAGCCACAGCAAACAGTGATAAACATAGCAAGAAAGTAAATGCACACAAGCACAGAAAATGGGCAACAAAGGTGCCCAGGGCGTGGAAAACCGTAGCGAAACAAAAGGAGTGCAAATGACGCTAAACGGTGTGCAAAGACAAGGAAATAAGCCCAGATGAGTCCGAAAATAGGTATATAAAGAGGACTCATCACACCCCCAGACTTAACCGTTTGCGCGTCCCGAGCAAACAGAACCTAAGCAGACGGGGAAAAATGAACTAGCTAAAAAGAGAAATTGCCAAACGGAGTACCATGCGAAGTCGCATGCTCGCGTGCATAAAAATAAAGTAGAGGGAATTCTTAAGTATACAAAATATTTTATATTTTTCACAATGCGTAACAAAAATTTATTATTACTCAAAAGTGGAATCACTGTGAATCAGCCGGTCCTACGCAGGGAGAAAGTAGACAGGCCACTAAGGTGAGCATTGCCGAAGATCGGAGCTCAAGATTACCCCCAAAGGAATCCACCAATGTCGGAAACCATAAGCTTGCCCGATCGCACTCTCTCCACGACACTAGTCAACTCAAGCGCAAGTCCGTAGGACTTCGGGTAATAATGGGGCTTGGGTTACGGTGAGGAAAACAACGATAAACATGATGGGTATGCACCTAACCCAAATGAGCAAACGTACAAAACTAGTACCCGCTGCCCACAAAATAAACACGGGTGCACCACACCCCCAGACTTAACTTTTACTAAATGGGTGTGTGCACCGCCTACTCCAAATCCAAATCATCTCAAATAAAGATTTTCAATCAAACTTTTTCTTTTCACTTTTCATTTTCACTTTTTCTCTTTTTCAAATATTTTTCTTTTCACAAAACACAATTTTCAGCAAATAAAGCTTGGGGGCACTTCCACATTTTCACGAATAAAAATACCACATCACAACCCAACATGAAAATATAAAACACTAAGCTCGACTTGGGTGTGCGACTAGGATCGGTTATGGGGCTTTGGTGAAATAATGGTGGAGCTGAATCAAAAGGAAGGGTAGGCACAAAGGGGCTAGCAAGGGCGATGTTAGGAATGGGTACAAAGCTCAACCGGGCCAAAAGGTGGCCTACATCGCTCTCACGCTAGACTAACCGTGTACCAATGCTTCAAGAATAGCTTGGGGCAAGTTCTTAGCAACCGAGAAGGATAATCCTTCCTCCCGACTCAAGCAATATGAGTCTAGTGGCCGCTACACACATTCCTACGCTACCGTTTGATTCACACCGGATTCACAAACTTTTGAGTAGAATAAGAAATATGTACGCAAATAGAAAAATATAAAATTATAAGCATACAGAAAAATTAAGTCTACACAAATTTCTATACAAAACGAGAGCAGTTGACTAGAAACACAGCAAGGCCAACATTTTACTCCGTCGCGCAATCCTAAACTAGCACAGAAATTTTCCAAATCTAACAAAGATACAAGCTCAACTCGTGGCACGCTAACAGCTAAGCTCGCGCTCATGTGGGTGCAGTGGTGTGCAACAGGAATCTAACATAATGAAGCGAAAAAGGAAAACTACTGGCATGCGAAATTAAATGTGCTCGTGGAGTGCACAAGCGGCTCTTCCCCCCAGACTAGAATGAAAACATAAGCAAGAAAAATAAACATTCAACCAGAAAATGAAATCTGAAGCGAGAGAGAGTACCAATGCTCCAAAGAGGGGAGCATGCCAGAAGATTGCGTGATGATTCGCGGGCAGTGCTGCATCGCACAAAAGATAAGCTGAACCTGCGAATTAGGCCGAACAATAGAAAATACAAAAAGATAGAAAGCATAAAATAAAATCAAACAAAAACAAGGGGACCAAAAGGTCCAAGCTTGGGTTGTCTCCCGAATAGCCCTTTTGTTTACCGTCCTTAAGGTGGACCAAATACCTGTATTAGCAATTGTATATAATGTTTATGCAACAAAATAAAATAAATAACGACCAAAAATAAAATGCAGAGGTAGCAGTGGGGTGGAGGAATTCCACTCATTCCTCGTCGCTGCTGTCGATCGCAACGGGCGGCGGGCGGGGAGCTGGAGCGGAACGAACCGGCGGCGGAGGGATGTTTAGGCCACCACGCAAAGCCTGCTGATATACCAGGTTCTGCATCCACAACTGGGAGGCCTCAATATCCGCAAGGCGCTCATTCAGAAATGGAATGTTCTGACCCTGCGCAGCACTGAAATGAGGGTCGGGCTGCCTCTCCGGCTCAGCAGATGGTGGCCGAGAACGACGTGACTGAGTGCCTCCTGCAGCTCTCCGCCTACCCATGGCGGAAGATTCTGGAGCAACTTCATCCTCGTCCTCCTGCAACGCTCCTCGGGCGTCACCTGGCATAACTATCTCGAATCGACGATCGGATCGCCTCCCAATAACACGTAGCAGATGAAAACTGACCATGTTGGCTCGAGTGATGACGGAAGGGGTGGTAACCTGCTCCATCGGCGGCAAACTGTCCCAAACTCCCAAATTCTTGGCGATGCGAGTGATGTAATAAGCACCACCGATCGCGCCGGCGAGGCGATAAGTAGCCTCATGATGGAAGAATGTCGCCAGCATATAACCAAGGTGGATGGGTTCCCGACGGAGCATGCTATAAAGTGAAACTAAATCCTGCCATCCAACCACATTCTGACTAAGTGACCGCGCCGTGAGTGAGTGGCTAAGAAGATGCTGAAGATACCGCAAAGCAGGGGAAATGATCTTGGTAGACTTGGCCTTCCGAGCCACATACTCCTCGTCGGAACCGGTAATTTCGCGCCAAGCAGACCCATGGGAGGACCCTTCAGGGAAGCCGGAGCCTAAACCTTGTGGTTCCGAAGCATCTGAGTAGAATCCGGCTCGGACGCCAAGCTCATGGATGGTCATGGAAATGACCCGTCCCCGAATCCGGAAGGAGCATTCAACAGGGCGATAGCCGCGAGTGTCGCATTCCCACTCAAACGTGGAGAGGAACTCCAAAGTGAGCTCTTTGAATCCGGGTTCGCGGCACTCGAAAACGTGGCTCCACTTGTCGAATGAGTAGAGGTGGAGAATAGAATCCGGAAGAACACCGCCGTCGCCAATGGACCTTAACTCCTCCCAGTCCACAAGACGCTGAGGGAGGAAGGGTTTGTTCTTCAAATCAGTAAACTGGCGCTGGTGGGTGTCCTTCTGAAATGCCACCATCCTCTGCAGCACCTGAGCCGAAGTGGAGCGCTGGTAGGCGTTGACAGCCCTGCGGTTAGAGGTAGAAGCCATTGCAAGAGGAAGATCCGGTGGAGCGAAGAGGGAAGAAATCTCTCGGAGATTTGCCGGAGAAGAAGAGGGGACGGAAGCTCAGGAGAGCGACGCACGACGAAAGCTCGGGAGCGAGAGATTTAGGGCGCACGCTCGGCACAGCCCGAGCGGTCTTTTTATAAAAACTGGGCCGACCGCACGATCACTGATCGTGCGAAAATAAATAGCGCGCACGATCACTGATCGTGCGCGATACTTAAAAATTACAGGCAGCCAATTTTTGTACCAAGATCGCTCGGATAACGCTGAGGGTGCGCTAGGGGGATACAGAAATGAGGCAAAGCTACCGTAAGCATTTTTAGACTAAAAGGCAAGAATATATAAGATGAGATGAGAAAAGTGGAAGAAAATTGCCCAAAAATTCTAAAAGAAAAGAATACGCTACCTAGATAACTATTGGGTTTTCTGTCTCCCAACAGGACTTATTCAAATCCTCGACTTTGCTTAACTGATTGGCGTATGGAAATGGAGATGCCCAGGCAATTGTTCTTGCTCACGTGTTGGTAGCGGGTACCGGTATAGAGACAGAACAAATGCCCCACTACCTGTATAAGTACACCTGCCGAGAGTGTCAGGCATGGGCAAGACATAACTTGTGAAGTTCTTCATCTCCAACTCCACCTGCATCTGGTTGCTAGCAGACATAGGCCGCATTACAAGCCCGTGCACTGGTTGAACCGGTTCCAAGATGGAATCCTGCAGGGAAGTGGAAACAAGAACGGGGTCAATAAATAAATCAGAAGAATAACATAAACAATCCTTAATCTTGGAAATGATCCCGGAGTCATCTCCCGTTGGTAGAATTGCAGAAATCTGAACACCACTGTCCAGGATGGTGCAAGAAGTTCCTAGCGCAGCATCCATTTCGTCCGCGCATTGGACATCCTCACATGGGGTGAAGGTAGCAACCTCAACCACGGAAATGTCCTCCTCGACTGGATCTAACAGAAAGCTAAAAGTGCTAGTTTCCACCTGCGAATCAGCCTCAACAGAAACATCAGAAAAAGAATGAATACTATGCAAAGCGGAAGGCAGAGGTACAGAACTCAACGGGGAGTCAAGAACTGTCTCTTCGCAACCGGACTCGATGCTAGGTGATGCATGTTCATCAGAAGTATACGTATCCATGCCGAGATGGGGATCGACACAAGCATCGGGGCATGTACCGGAAGTGCATTCTCCAAAACATGGAGATGGCATCGATGCATATCCCGAGGCTGAAGGGGTGCTGCCCACGGTGGAAGCGGGAATAATCCGGAAGTCCGGCTCATTATCCACTTCCAATTCAGCTAAATAAGATGTGCAGTCCTTCAATGCATGATCCCAGCTTCGACAAAAGATGCACTGCTTAGCCGGCTTCCGCGGTGAAGCGTTTGCTGAAGCCGAGAAAAAGTAGGGCGGTAATGGCTCCGCTGGTCGGTGGATAACCGGCTTATGTCTACGAAATGTAGAGTCATGAATTTCCTGGGAACTATACTTCTGGGGACATCGATCACTTGCATGCGAGATATCTCCACAATGAGGGCAACGAATATTGAAATTGGCCCACATTGCGGAAATATCAAAGTCAAACGGAAGCAACTACTTTGCAAAGATTCATCGCGCAAAACTTACAATTCCAACAATGAACTACAGCAGAAGAGGAAAGAAATGAAACAGAGCAAAACAAGTTAACTCGAATACCAAAATTTTCAGAAATCATGATCGTTCAACAGTTGAATTCCCCGGCAACGGCGCCAAAAACTTGATGCGCGTAAAATACGGCAAGCGTACCGGTCGCTCAAGTAATAAAGTTGGGAATGAATCCCCGGATGTCGGTCTCTTGAGGAATGCAATTGGCGTCGAACGATCTAGACTCTAAAACTATCGTTATGAGAGTTAATTTAAATAAACAGAAAAGAAAGGGGCTTTTGTTGGTGGTCTTACGACCGATTACACTAATGTAAACTATGCGGGTCACAATCACCGCTTCTCAAGGCGAGATGGATGTAGCGGCCGCGATGTCGTACTTCGATTGGCGAGTGGACGGAATCTAGCGAGTGAGGTGATTAGTGCGGAGCAAGCTTGAGTGAAACGAACATGTGGAGTGGAGCGAGATGGAGCGAGGCGCATCAAAGAATAAATCTCAAGAGCAAGATGAAATACAACTAATAACAATAATGCTAGAAGTTGATGTCCATTACAAGCACAAGCATTTCATACAACAAGAAAAAGAGAGAAAATGCACAACCATGAGATTGAAGATCCACCGCGGTTGTTGGCCGGAGGTGCGGGTTGTCAATCCGCTTCCAAGCGCAGTCCGAGGAGGGCTTCCGGTACCACCGAGCTGTCACCTCGAGGGCCTGTAACTCCGTTCTCTAGGGGTGCTTCGTCTTCTTCCTTGGTGGAAAGCTCGGAGAAGAATGCTTCAATGGCCGGGAGGATCGCCGGAGGATGCGAAATGCTTCGGAATCACCGGAGAAGGTCCTCCCGTTGGTATGGATGAAGGTGGAGGTGAATGGGACTTGCTGGAGGGCAAAACGGCGGACTGGCGAAGGTTCCGTAATGATGCTCTCGCCCTAATTCGCGGAACAGCGTATTTATAGCTTGCAGAATAAATAGCGCGCACGACCACTGGCGCACGACCAGTGATCGTGCGCGACCAAGGTCAGCGCCCGTGCGTGAGCAACCTGCAAACCTGCATCAGAAAATCAGTAGTCGCGCACGATCAGCAACGCACGATCAGTGATCGTGCGAGGCAAGGCTGATGATCGTGCGGAAATAGCCAGACAGACTTTTGCAAAATGGGTATGACTGCGCACGATCGGCGGCGCACGAGCAGTGGTCGTGCGCGGTATGGCAAGTGATCGTGCGGAAGGTTCAAGACAGAGTTTCACAAATGAGACCGGGCTGCGCACGATCAGTGATCGTGCGCCAGGAGGTCGATGGTCGTGCGTGGGTAAAAACGCACGACCACTGACTCCTTTGCCAAAAATAGTGAAATGCCTATCCCGAATGCCCTCACGATCCCCAAACCTGCAGGAAAACTGCACGGGGCATCGATCGCGGCAGCCACAGCAAACAGTGATAAACATAGCAAGAAAGTAAATGCACACAAGCACAGAAAATGGGCAACAAAGGTGCACAGGGTGTGGAAAACCGTAGCGAAACAAAAGGAGTGCAAATGACGCTAAACGGTGTGCAAAGACAAGGAAATAAGCCCAGATGAGTCCAAAAATAGGTATATAAAGAGGACTCATCAGTGAACAGTTGGGCTTGGTCCTCATGCTCATTTCCGGGGATCCTTCCGTGTCATACCTTAGGCCAGTTCGGGGCTAGGGTCTTGGTGCACCTTTACCCAAGAGAACCCGCTGAGCCGTAGTACGCATGTGAGCTACGCTGCTGTGTTCTTAGCGTTGAGGCATACGAAGGCCTAGTCCAGGTATTGTGGAGACCAGCCTAGTAGTGGAGATGCCCGCTCTACTATCACCGTCTGGCCACGACGGTTGACGCCTGAGAGGTTAGCTACCTGCTCGAATAGTGAGAACTATAAGTCTGTGTCGACATAGCGATTGCATGTGCTTGATCATGGGTGTGTCATTGCATTGCATACATAACATTGCACTTCATTACATACACAAGACCCTCATCGTATAAGTTTGTATGGGAACTCCTATACGATGGGTTACTTACTGCTGATAGACCCTTAACTTATATGCTTGTATGGGCATCCATATAAGTTAAGTTACTTACTGTTATAACATTATACTCTCTTGCTGCTGTAGATGGTAGAATTGTAGATTAAGAGGTTGTTCATTTATACACTACTATATTGCTACTTATGTCTTGTATACTTACTTAACCTGCTTGTACTACTGTTTTATATACATTGTACCTGTTCCTTTCTCTGCCCGGTGTAGAGGAGTTGCCGGGGGAGCGGATGTGAAGCGACTTAGTCTTTATGACTAACGGTTGCTACGTCTTTCTTTTTAGGAGGAAACCCCGCAGGTGGAGCAGCAGGTCTTGTAGCTGGACAGCTAGGCCAGGACGACAGGGCCTGAGGGGACGGTACTGTCGCTACCGTCAGTTATAGATGTGAGTGCGAGAGATTTTGTTGTAGCCCTTCGGGGCAATTCTATTTACGTACTCTGATTATGTAGAAGCTTGTTTTGCTTCTCTTTTTCTACACTTATGTACTTATGCTTAGTGTGGATTGACTTCGTGATATTATTATGGTTGGGTTGGCATTTATATGTTGATATTGGTTGTGGCTGGCAGGATAGGCATCTCGTGGTACAGGCTAGCCCGAGTGCTAGTTTTACTGCAAGGCGGCTGTTCTGGGCATAAGACCCCTCTCGTGCCGTGTTTTGTGTTCCGGGAGGGGGGTCTTATAAATGGTATCAGCTTGCTACGATCCTCTAAGGAGAAAGTCACTTAACAATGGTGCCACCCCAGTTTGATTAGTCAGTTTGGGGACAAACTGACTTAGCGGAAGCAGTGGTGTGCCCATATTTAATTAACACTAAGTTTGTCCATCTTTGACATTAGATTAGCCAACCTAACCTTAGGTTTGTACCCAATGTGTAGATCCAGGTACATGTTGAGCAAGGGAGGGGCACCCCCGTCCCGTCCGTACCTACACAATACCAACAATCAGAGCTGGGGAAGACGCTCACAGCTATTTTTGACGCCTTTAGGTCCCAATCTCAGCAGGCACCTGTACAATAACATGGTCCGGGATCTAGTTTGTTAAGCATTTTCCGAGCTCTCTCCCCTCCTTCTTATATTGGCACAGAGTCGGAGGTGCGTACGGAAGAGTGGCTCGACATTGTACAAGAGTTGTTTGCAGGAATAAGATGCCCAAACAACATGGCGGTGACCCTTGTGGTGACACTGTTAGAGCTGCATGCCAAAACGTTGTGGAAGTCCCTCATGCGCTTCACTTTTCATGGAAGAGTGTACACGGACATTAGTTGGAGTGAATTCTCTGAAGCCTTATTAGAGCATTTAATCCCCTCGGCCGCTCGAGATGATCTTGAAGAGAGATTTTTGCAACTAAAGCAAGGGCCCAAGTCGGTGACAGAGTACCAACGGGAGTTTCAGCACTTGGCTAGATTCGCTGACTCCTATGAGTTAGATGATAGAGGGTACGCCAAACGATTTTACAAAGCCTTGAGAGATCCCCTAAGGCAAGCCCTTTTGTTTATAGTGGACTCTAGTCTAGCGGAGATTATCGATATGGCAAAGAGATTGGAAGCGGACCACTTGGGAAGTGGTAAGAGGCCAGCGGAGGGCGTGATGGAAGCCGGCCCCAGCAACATAAGTAGATTTGACAATAGAAGAGGAAGAGGGTATCAGTGAGGTGGCGGGCGTTTCCCCCAAAATTTTAGAGAGGAGCGCCCGGTTCCGCAACCGCCAGCATTACCTCCACCTCATCAATTTCAGCAACACGGCGGAAGGCAGGAACGGGTGTGCTTTGAATGAAACCAACCAGGCCACATTCGATGCTACAGTTCGATACTGTTTTGAGATGCGCCTTTTGCTTTCCCTCCAGCAGCCCCTCGAGAGCGAGGGTATGTGCATGGTCGAGGACGTGGACAACGAGGAAGAAACCCCGGACCTGCTCGGGATAAGATGTATGCCTTGGATATTACTCAAGAGCAGAATCCTCAGGAGATGATTGCAGGTACGACTTGAATTAGCCATTTTGCTTCCATTAATATCCTCTAGTGGCTTAAGATATACTAGACGCCTAGCTTGAGTATTATTAATTACACGTAGGCACCGTGATGGTTGACGGGAAACCGAATTATACGTTAATTTACACCGGTGCCTCACATTCTTTCGTGTCTGAAGACTTCAGCAAGGATATACACGGAGTGCAATATTTCACTGGTATTGCTCGAAGAGTACGCCTCCCAGGCGGATCTGAGATGACGGCAACCGCGATGTGTGAGTTGGAGATAACCATTGGGGGAAAGACCTTTGATACCCCCGCCAAAATTTTGAGAATACCAGAATTCGACCTCATTCTGGGCATGGCGTGGCTGGATTGGCACCATGCAAGAATCGACTGTGCGGAGAAGCAAATCTATTTGAGACATGGAGACACTGATGTAATCTTCCAAGGTATAAATTTTGCACCACGATTATTGTTATCCTCAATCCAGACCTTGAAAGCTCATATGAGAGGGGATGATGTCTACATGATATGTTTCGAACTAAAGGAGGTGAGGGTAGATGTTAAGGATGTGCGGGTAGCACGGGATTTCCCTAAGGTATTTCCTGAGAAATTACCAGGGTTACCACCGCATAGAGAAGTGGATTTTAGGATTAAGCTTGTATCAGGAGCTAAGCCTGTTTCCAGGACCCCTTATCGAATGGCCCCAAAAGAACTCGCAGAGTTTAGAGTTCAACTGCAGGAGTTGGTAGAATCAGGGTTTGTTCGCCCCAGTTAATCACCTTGGGGAGCCCCTATTCTATTGTTAAGAAGAAAGATGGAACCCTGCGTTTGTGTATAGACTATCGGGAGCTCAACCGACTGACGGTATGGAACACCTATCTGTTACCTCGGATCGATGAGTTGTTCGATCAACTGGTGGGAGCGCATTGGTTCTCCAAGCTGGATTTGTGCTCGGGGTATTATCAATTGAGAATACAAGAGGATGATATCCAGAAATTGGCTTTCAGCTCAAGGTACACCTTATTTGAGTTTACGGTGATGCCGTTTAGGCTCATAAATGCCCCATCAGCCTTCATGAGCTTGATGAATATAGTGTTTGAGGCCTATCTAGATGTCTTCGTCATTGTGTTTATTGACGACATCATAGTCTACTCGAAGACGGAGGAAGAACATGCCGAGCATCTGGCCTTAGTTCTGAAAAAGTTAAAAGAGCACGCCCTGTTCGCCAAGTTTAGTAAGTGTGAATTCTGGCTAAGGGACGGGGCTTTCTTGGGTCATGTAATCAGCGGGGCTGGACTAGCTGTGGATCTGGCCAAGGTGCGTGCAGTGAAGGAGTGGTCCCCCTTGAAGTCGGTGGCCGATGTGAGGAGTTTTCTTGGACTTGCTGGATACTACCGCAAGTTCGTAAAAGGATTCTCCAAGATTGCCCTCCCGCTGAATTCTTTGACAAAGAAAGGTGTGCTATTTTAGTGGACACCCCAATGTGAAGTGACATTCCAGGAATTGAAGGATAGACTCACATCTGCCCCAATTCTTGTTCTGCCATCAGGAAAGGAAGGATTTCAAGTGTACACGGATGCGTCTTATCAGCGGGTGGGAGCGGTGTTGATGCAGCACGGCCACGTGATTGCTTATGCTTCAAGACAATTGAAGAAGCGTGAAATCAATTACCCGATGCATGATTTGGCGCTAGGAGCAGTGGTGTTCGCCTTGAAGGTTTGGAGGCATTATCTATATGGTGTCCACTGCGAAATCTTCTCGGATCATAAAAACTTGAAGTACGTTTATACCCATAAGGAGTTGTAACCTAAGACAATGGAGGTGGTTAGAGTTTCTATGCGATTATGAGTTCACCTTGAACTACAACCCCAGAAAAGCAAACTCTATAGCCAATGCGTTTAGCAGGAAAGTACCCGGCTCGAGCCCAGAGTATCGATTGATGAGCATGGAGTTAGCGCGGATGATTGAGGAGATGGATATTACATTTATATTTAAGGCTCCTTCGGCAGAATATTCGGAGTACTTGTCCAGCAAGAGCATGGTTTGTGATTTTCGGGACCGAATCCGAGTGGAGCAAGGATTGGATGCGGCTCTTGCCCAGACACTCAAGTTGATCGAGGATGGGGCTACCGACGAGTAGACACTAAAGGACGGCCTCGTTTACTTTCGCCACCTGCTCAACATTCCCAGGGGCGGTAAAATCCGGGAGGATATCTTGAGAGAGGAACATTGCTCTCAATATTCAGTGCACCCGGGAATTTCCAAGATGAACGCCGGCTTACGGAAGACGATATGTTAGCCAGGTATGAAGAAGGATGTCCGATACTTTGTCACGCATTGTGAAGCCTGCAAAAGAGTGAAGGCGGAGTGCAGGAGTCCCGGTGGCCTGTTGTAGTCATTGCCAACCCCCGAGTGGAATTTTGAAGATATTACCATGGACTTCATACATGGGCTACCTCGCTCCCGCTCAGGAAATGATTCAGTATGGGTGATCGTTGATCGCCTGTCGAAAGTTGCCCTGTTTATTCCTATGAAGAAGGATGCTCATGTGGATGTCTTAGTACGCTTTTTCGTGGAACAGTTTGTACGGTATCACGGCGTACCTAAGATGATAGTTTTGGACCGTGATGGTCGCTTTACCTCCAAGGAGTGGAAGGCGGTACAGGAGTATTTGGGCCCACGCCTTCCTTCAGCACCGCATTCCATCCTCAAACGGACGGCCAGTCTGAGCGAACCATCCGAACATTGAAGGATCTGTTGAGGTTGTGTGTGATAGATAGGGGAGAATCGTGGGAAAGACTCTTGCCCTTAGTGGAATTCTTCTACAACAACAACAACCATCAAGCTAGCATTGGCATGGCGCCCCACGAAGCCCTATATGGAAGGAGGTGTAGGACTCCATTGTCTTGGGTACAAGATGAAGACCCGAAGACTTTGGGGGTTTAATATATAGATGACACGGATGCGGTGGTTAGGTTGATACGGGATCTTATGTAAGAGGCTCAAAGTCGGCAGGCTAAGTATTATAACGCAAGGCACCGTATGGTGGAATTTCAAGTGGGCGATAAAGTGTTCCTGAAAATCCGACCGATGCATAGAGTGTCACGGGTGCGGGGAGTTAAGAAGCCCAGCCCACGGTATGTTGGGCCCTATGTCATATTGGAAAGGATTGGCCCTTTGGCCTATCGGCTGGAGCTACCGCCCGTGTTAGAGAATCTCCATGATGTGCTCCATGTATCGTCGCTTCGGAAGGCGATGTTGCGGCCCGAACAATACATCCACACAACTGATGGTACTGTGGCGTCTGACAGATCTGTGCGACTTGAGCCGGTGCGGATTGTTGATAATGAGATAAGAGTCTTGCGCCGCAAAAGTGTTACCTTGGTAAAAGTGCTATGGTCTAATCATGGGAAGGAGGAGTTCACATGGGAGCCGATGGACTTGATGCAGAAGCGCTACCCCAATCTGTTCTCCCAAGGTAACATCTTATAGCACATATTATTTTGTACTTGCATCCCCATAGCCCTAGCCTGATTTCAGAAACAAAATCTTTTATTTTGTTTATAGGAATTGTAACGTCCCGTTTCGGGCTAGGCCCATCGCACGAGTTTTGAGTAAAGAGACTCGACTCAGACTCGTTGTGCACTGATAGAGGGTGTCAGGAGTGTGGCTGAAGGGTTGGGTTAAAGGATACCCCAACTAGTAGATGGAGTGAAGGAACTCGGCCAAGTAAAAATCGACGGGTATCAAAAATGATACCCGCCGAATTCGACGGGTATCAGTGGTCGATACCCGCCGGATTCAGAGCTTGAGAAGTAGGTTAAGTGAAATTCGACGGGTATCCATAGCTATGCACGCCGATCGACGGGTATTGAGAATGATACCCGCCGATCGATGGGTATCAGTAGCTATGCATGGCGATCGACGGGTATCGAGAGTGATACCCGCCAATCGACGGGTATCGTTAGCAATACACGCCGATCGACGTGTATCAGGATGATACCTGCCGATTTTTTCCTTAGACAGTTTTCCTAGGTTCCGCTGTCCTATGTGTGCGGACTGAACCGGACCGGGCCTGCTGCGGCTTGGCTGCCTTTGACCGGGTCACTTAAATATGACCCATTAGGGGCGGTCCAATGGGACGTAAACATATGGCAGAAGGGACTTAACCTAATACATCTGTTTATAAGGGAAGATAAAGCCGAACCCTAGCCATTTTGCCGATCGACCTTGCCGTCATCGCAAACCTTGCGAAACTGACATATCCGAGGTAAATCATCGGAACTCCTAGAGGCGACCTTCTCTCTCTCTCTCTCCTTCCATTGTCGTGAAGAACAACTGCGCCAGGCAAGGATGCCGCTGAGGAGGATGACTAGATACATGGTCGGGAATGATTGTACTGCTGGAAATGAAGTGAGCTTCCTCCCCTCTCCCTTGGTGCTAGATCTGTAGTTAATATTCTAGGAGAGATATCGACTCCGTAGAGTCTTGATGGTGAGGAGGAGATTTCTTAGGGAAAAGCCATTCCTAGGTTGTTTTCTAGGCTTAGTCCCCTCCAACCTCTTCATTCTTCAAAGTTAAGATGAGAGAGTGATTCGTGGATCAATATGGCTTTGTGAGGGTGAATAAGGGTGGACAAATTTCTGGAGGAGTTTCTGGGAGATCGGTGCAAGGAGGAAGATGAACGGATGCCATTCATCTTCCCTTAGATGCTTGCAGAAATCTGATTTTTTTTCACGCAGCGATCTTCGAGGCCAATTTTGGGAGTGTTATGTCCAGATCTGGGCTTTTGACTAAACACAAAAGTTGTAGCCCTTGAAATTATCTTTCCAACGAGTGGTTATACGCACTCTCCGGATTTTTGGAGCCTCAGGAATCCTTGGTCGAAGTTGCTGTCCGGATTAGGGCTACACCTAAATTCTGGGCTGTGTAATGTGGAATTCGATTCGGTAGAATTTAATGTTGCAATCCAACTCGAGGTTTGGGTGAATTCTTTTGACATAATAATCACAGGGATGTGATAAGTTGAGGTTATAAATCTGAATTTGTATAACAAGTTGTAGACAAGCTTAATTGAAGGAAAGAGCCAGATATAAATCGGTAGATATAAATTGGTAAATGTATTAAGTATTTAACTATGGCCATGATGTATGATGAATGGATAGAAGGGAGTTAGTAAACCAATGCTTAGAGTGTCGTCTCCCTACAGGTAGCATCGTGGAAGTAACAAGTGCAGTGTTGACCGTCACTAGTTTGAATGAGGTTGAGCTGAGTTAAGTTGGACGGTTGGGCTTGGTCCTTGGTGTTCACGTCCCGAGGCTCCTTCCGTATTTGATGGATGGTTAGGCTTGGTCCTCGGTGTTCACGTCCTGAGGCTCCTTCCATGCCACGATATTGTGGAATTGCATGTGGTGTGAGTCGACACGCAGTGTCGTAATCCCGGGTTAGGGATAGTGTGGCAGGTCTACGGGCTTGCCAATCGTCACACCGATGGGAGTTGATAGAAAAACCTTGGGCGGTTGGGCTTGGTCCTCGGTGTTCACGCCCCGAGGCTCCTTCCGTGCCATGTGAACGCTTGGGCTTGGTCCTCATGCTCATTTCCAGGTCTCCTTCCGTGTCATACCTTAGGCCAGTTCGGGGCTAGGATCTTGGTGCACCTTTACCTAAGAGAATCCGCTGAGCAGTAGTACGCATGTGAGCTCTGCTGTTGTGTTCTTAGCATTGAGGCGTATGGAGGCCTAGGCCAGGTAGTGTGGAGACTAGCCTAGTAGTGGAGATGCCCGCTCTACTGTCACCGTCTGGCCATGACGGTTGACGCTTGAGAGGTTTGCTACCTGCTCCAATAGTGGGAACTATAAGTCTGTGTCGACATAGCTATTGCATGTGCTTGATCATGGGTGTGTCATTGCATTGCATACAAAGAATTGCACTTCATTAAATACACAAGACCCTCATCGTATAAGTTTGTATGGGCACTCCTGTACGATATGTTACTTACTGCTGATCGACCCTCAACATATATGCTTGTATGGGCATCCATATAAGTTTAGTTACTTACTGTTATAACATTATACTCTCTTGCTGCTGTAGATGGTAGAATTATAGATTAAGAGGTTGTTCATTTATACACTACTATATTGCTACTTATGTCATGTATACTTACTTCACCTGCTTGTACTACTATTTTATATACATTATACCTGTTCCTTTCTCCGCCCGGTGCCGAGGAGTCGTCGGGGGAGCGGATGTGAAGCCACATAGTCTTTATGACTAACGGTTGCTCCCTCTTTCTTTTTAGGAGGAAACCCCGCAGGTGGAGCAGCAGGTCTTGTAGCTGGACTGCCAGGCCGGGACGATAGGGCCTGAGGGGACGGTACCATCGCTACCGTCAGTTACAGATGTGAGTGAGAGAGATTTTGTTGTAGCCCTTCGGGACAATTCTATTTACGTACTCTGATTATGTAGAAGCTTGTTTTGCTTATCTTTTGCTGCACTTATGGACTTATGCTTAGTGTGGATTGACTTCTTTATATTATTATGGTTGGGTTGGCATTTATATGTTGATATTTGTTGTGGCCGGCCGGATAGGCGTCTCGTGGTACAGGCTGGCCCGAGTGCTAGTGTTACTGCAAGGCGGCTATTCTGGGAATAAGACCCCTCTCGTGCCGTGTTTTGTGTTCCGGGAGGGGTGTCTTACACATGTGTATTACGGCTCAGAGGAGTCTCAAGTAGATGTTCACAAAGAACACATCCAAAGATGGCCTATAAAGTTGCACGGAGAGGGTCTTCAATAGCATGTCACCAAAGAACACAGCCAAACCATCTACTGGAATGGAGGGTGCCTCGGGAAGTAAGGAGCGAGGACAAGGACCAAACCGTCCAAGTATATCTGTCAAGTCTTGGCAGTATGACAACGGTCGAGCCTGTAGACCTTCCACACTATCCTTAACCCAAAATTATGACACCGCGTGTAAACTCATATCGCATGTAATTTCAAATTTAAGGGCTGCACACTGAGTCCTTTTTTATTATTCACATCCCGTGCTAAACAGTACGCAAGGGCTCCACATTGTGTCCCTTATCAAAACATCATTCCAGTGCAGGAAACACACACGCACCACAACCCTTCCACACTTTGATACAATATAAGGGTTCATCATTTATATAGGTGACAGGCCATCATATATAGTATACCAATCCGACACTGCTACCTAGTTGGAGACACAACTCTAAGTAGTGGACTACTAAACACATTCCATTTGTCATCAAATCACATTGCCATGCATTAACCACAGCCAATTCCTTTCTAAATGATAAATCATTCATAATAAGTGTAACAACATATGAAAACCACAACAAAACGGCTTGCCTTAGGGGATCTCGCAAGCCTTTGTAGAACTGCTTTACATAATAACAATCATCTAACTTGTAGGCGTCTGTGAACCTCACGAGGTGCTAAAACTCCCTTAGATTTTCTGTCTGGGACTTAAATCCTTGCTTCAACTGCAAGAATCTTTCTTCAAGTTCATCTAGAGCGGTCGAGGGATCAAATGCTCTAAGAAAGCTCTAGAAAACTCATCCCAGCTTATCTCCGTATACACCCGGCCTTGGGAGGTGGAACCCATGAGGGACTTCCACCACCTCATTGCATGTAATTCAAAGACTTACACTGCTAAGATTACAGCTATATTGGTTGGACATCTATTTCAAACCATTAACACTTCCACAATGTCGAGCCACTCTTTAGCAAGAACAGCCGAATCCATCCAGAAATAAGTAGGTGGGGAGAGGGTACGAAAGGTGCTCAACCAGTTGGAGATCGGGGCTTGTTGCTGTACAAGTGCCTGTTGAGAACTGAAGGCGTCTAAGATCGTCGTAAGTGTCTGTCCCAACTCAAAGTTGTCAACTAAGTAAGGGTGGAAGGGGCGGAAGGGGCAGGAGTGGCCACTACTGGATCTTCACGTGCCGGAATTTACACATAAACGTACAAACAAAAGGTCAGGTTGGCTAAACGTAGGGTAATAACTTGACATACTTAGTGTGAATTACACATGGGCACACCACTGCTTCCGTTATGTCAATTTGTTTGCAAACTTCCAAATTGAATTGGTGTGGCAACATTATTCAATGACTTCTTTTGTTCAGGATCATTACAAGCTGATACAATTTATAAGACCCCCCCTCGGCTTTATCTTGTGTTCCGAGAGGAGGTCTGACATTACAGTTGTTATCTTTGATCATCTAGTAAACTTTTAGTTCTGCTAGGAATTTGAATGACATTTGATCAACTTGAGCAGATGTACCTGGTTCACAGACCTCGTCATCCCTAACCCTGGAAGAAAACCTATCTTCTAAATCATCCATCATAAATTCTGAAGAATGTACCTTATCTTGTACATCAGTCGCATCAATTTCTTTGTCATATTTAGAGGAGACAATATCATACACTATATCTTGAGCAGGGAGTTCAGAGTGAATCTCCCCCTCAGCCTTAGTATTATCCTTAGAGACAATCTGATCTCCTGGTGTAGTGTCTTGAACCTCTTCTGTCATTGTAAGAGGAGATGGTTAATCCTCAACAGGAGTATTGGAAATCTGCCATAAAGGCTCATTAGGAATCTGGTTTATTCTGCTTTATAGATTTTCTAGGAGGGAATCAAGCTTGCCCTGAATATCAGACTGATCTTGCTCCACCTCAACTAGATCTTCTTCCCAAACAATCTCTCACTAAATTCGAGCATCTTCCCTAACAATCTCCCCGTTAATATTGCCACCGATTTTTATACTAGCTGGCCAGTCAAAATCACCATGGCTTCAACTTGGAATTCTTACGACTGTGTTCTAGTCAATTGGTTGTTTGCAGTAGGTTCAGAAGATATTGATACTTGAGCACTCATGTCTCTTCTGGTCTCTTTAGTAGACTCACTAAGCTGGTGATTATGTGGCTCCTCTTCACTCTTCTCAGAGGAACTACTCACTATGTTATCCTCAATAATCAGCACAACTTTCTTCTTCTTCTTGTTAACATTATATACAAGTGGGAACACAACTCTATCCTATCTATCGAGCATATTTGAGTCCATCCTCCTCATGTGATGGATTTTTGTATCTAGACTATTTCTAGGATCCTTGGAATAGTGATGTACAGATACAAAACCAGAATCATGCCCAGGTTTGGCTCTGGGATACATTCTATAATTTTTCAAAAAGTACCCTTCCCCAATCTATTTTCTTGGAAAGAATTATTCTTGTCATCAACTTGAACATCTAGTTTGATATCTTATCAGCGATCCAGTCTTCTATAGCAGAGCCTTCCCAACAACATCTGCTAGAAATTTTCCTTTTAGATTCAGCTCTTTTCTCGGAATTGATCTAGTGGAATACTTTGACATTCCACACCACTTTAGGGCAGATGTGACATCAGTTTGGTCCATTTCTTCTTCTTCATCTGACCGACTGATCTTGGGGTAGTTGCAGCGCCTTGCTAATTCATTTGGGGGTAATCTTGACCTTATATCGGATGATGAATGACCAGATTTTTGTGGAGGATGAGTCGACATTAGCATTTGAGTATAACTCAAGCACTTACCTCTTACATAGCAGGCTTGGCACTGAAAGAACACATTCTAGGTAAGTGACTTACAGGAGGTGGATAATGAGCTGAACTTCCTCTAGTACATCCTTAAACCCATTTCTCACGAGCTTTGATCCTATGAACAAGACTTTGAGTCCTTTCGGCACCATTGATTCTTTGAATTTCTATAGATTTTCCGAGCTTTCACCATTTTGTCACAAGGGGTAGAGAGAGGCGATGAATGGTGTATTTTGTTCTAAGCACACACCATTCTATTTATACTTACCTCTAATTTGAGAATACAGAGAGGCGCGTACCTGTCTTTATAATCACTAAATGATCAATGATTGAGATTACTCCTATAAGATAGCCGCAAAATGAAATCTTGGGAGAATGCGTTGAGTGGACTCATTGCTCTCGATGCTTGAAGTTATCTTGATGCACTCGATGATCGATCACTTGGACTCACCATACTCGATGCTTGGACATTTAGTCCACAATCCTTTGGTATCCTGCAGTAAATCAAACTACCTGCAACAAAAATACATGAAGAGCAATTGAAGGTATAATAAGTTCATCATACACAACTCAAATATGAATTATTTCAGCTTGTCTTCAACTAGTGGCTTAGTGAAGATATCAGCAACCTGCTTGTCTATACGGACAAACTCAAGTGTGATGTACTCACATTCCACATGCTCTCTAATAAAATGATTCCTAATCTCTATATGCTTAGTCCTGCTATGAGATATAATATTCCTAGGAATAGAGATGGCACTAGTAGAATCATAAAACATGGGAGTTCTACTTAGCTTGAAGTTCTAGTCCTGGAGCTGATGTTGGATCCATAGTAGGTGAGCACAACATCTTCCAGCAGATATGTATTCTTATTCGGCTGTGATATTGCAACATTTGTTTGCTTCTTGCTACTCCAAGATACAAACCTCCTTCTTAGAAATTAACAGAAGCTCGAGGTGTTTTTCTTATCTTATCAACAGCCTTCAAAGTCTACATCTGAATACCCAATTAGTTCAAAATCACAATTCTTACGGTACCATAGGCCAAGATAAGGTATGCCCTTGCGATATCTCAAAATTCTTTTAGCAGAAAAATAATGAGACTCTTTGGGGCAAGCATGGTATCTAGCAAAAACCCATGTAGCATACATACTGTCATGCCTAATAGAAGTAAGGTAGAGGAGGGAGATAATTATGCCTATGTACAAATTTTTATCAATAGGTTTCTTAGTCCCATCATTGTCTAATGACACAATTGACCCCATATGAGTTTTCATTGTAGAGGCACTCTCCATTCCAAACTTTTAAATTAACTCCTTGGTGAAATTAGACTGTGAGATGGATAATTCTTTCTCATACTGTCTTACTTGGATGCCAAAGAAGTACTTGAGTTCATCCATACTGCTCATCTCAAATTTCTCATGCATAAGTTTAGCAAACTTTCTGCAGAGGTCAACATTAGTAGATCCAAAAATTATATCATCTTCATAAATTGGGATTATCATGATCTTACCCTTGACTTCCTTTAAGAATAATATCTTGTATATCTTTCCCCTTGAGAATTTGTTCCTAATGAGATATCTAGATAGGGTTTCATACCATGCCTTAGGGGCTTGGTTTTACCTATACAAAGCTTTCCTAAACTTAAATACTAAATCAGGAGAGTTATGATCAAACAAACCTGAGGGTTGCTAAACATAGACCTCTTCTTTTAGGTCACCATTTTGGAAAGTTGACTTGACATCCATTTAGTAAACCTTAAATCCTTTATGTGCAGCATTTGCAAGGAATAGTCAAAAAGCTTCCAATATTGCTACTGGGGCAAAGGTCTGACTAAAGTCAATACCATGTTCTTGTATGTATCCCTTGACAACTAGTATTGCTTTGTTCTTGATTATAACACCATTTTCATCAAGCTTATCCCTGTAGATCCACTTTGTTATAATTATATTATCTCCTTAGGGTCTGGGAACCAGCTTCCAGACTATGCATCTCTTGAAATGATTCAGTTCCCTTTACATAGACACAATCCAAAATGGATCTATGTGGGCATCTTCAAACATTTCAGGTTCAAACTAAGACATGAAGGTGGAGTACATAGCAATGTTGAGACTTCTTCTCCTTTTATAACCCCTTAGCTTGCATCTCATATGATCTAATTTCTGGGATGATCCCTTAAATGCCTGACGGTATGCGTCATTCTTACTTTAGCATCATGAGCTTCAATGGCTGGATCCTGCTAGTCTTCAGCCATATCCTATGTACTTTGTCCTTCTTCTGGAATGTACACATCATCACCTTATTCTAGGGTATAAGGAGATGTTCCCATGATGGATAGTTTATCCATCTTTAACGCTACATCTGCAGATCTAGAGTAGCTTGACAGCTCAATATTAATCATTAAAGATACATCAAATACGACCTTAATATACTCTTCTATAACTTGATTTTTCAAGTTGTAGACTCAATATGCTTTACTATGATTGATGTACCCAACAAATATCCCACCATAGTATTTGGCAACAAACTTAGTCAAGTAGGACATCCCATTATTAAGCACAAAGCACTTATTACCCAAGATACTGAAATAGGTTAGAATTGGTTTTCTGCTTTTCATAATCTCATTGGGAGTCTTCTAGTGATACTTATTGATAGAGGCTCTATTCAAGACAAGACAAGCATTGTCACAACCTCAGGACAAAAGTATTCTGGGAGAGAAGTATCACTAAGCAGTGTCCTGCTAGCCTCTATGAGACTCCTATTTTTCCTCTTAGCTATCCCATTTTGTTGGAGTGTTCTTGGATAAGAAAATTCCTTACAAATCCCTATTTCTTCACAGAACTTTGTGGTTTCTTCGGACTAAAATTCAGTACCATGGTCACTTTTGATTTTTACCACAGAACTGTCTTTTTCATTCTGAACTTGACAAACAAAGTTCATAAAGATGTCTAGGGTTTAGACTTTTTTTAGATTGAAAACCCAAGCATATATGGAATAGTCATCAACTAACACTAGTGTGCAAACTTTCCTACCTAGACTTTGAAGTGACATAGGACCAAACAAGTCTGAATGTAGGAGGTACAAACACCTCACAAAATTTTTGGTTGCAATGCTCTTAAATGGTGCTTTGGTCTACTTTCCCTTTTGATATGCAGAGAAAAGCCCTCCTTGGTGCATCTTATATTAGATCTATTTCTAACTAGTTCTTCACTGAAGAGCTTGCTAATGGTCTTTTATATCAAGTGGGAAAGCCTCTTGTGCCACTACACATAGTAAGAAACTTTCTCATTAGCAACCAGACACACTTGAGTGTTAGAAAGTAAACATAAAAAGTTATATACAATAAATATTTTCACTCCTACTGCATGTAAAACTGACCTCTTATTCACTTGACCTTTTTATCAGACACTCATCCTTGTGTAAGACAATAATATAGCAAAGATCACATAGTTGGCGTATTCTTAACAGGTTGTGTTTCAACCCTTCCACATAAGATACTCTCGTGAGTGAGACTTTGCCAATAGTGATCATACCATAGCCTTTATTAACTCCTCTTCCTGAACCTCCAATGATCACCTTAGGTCCATTCTTCACTGGAGTATATTCCTTTAGATGGCACCTTGTTCAAATCATATGCTTGGAACATCCAATTTCCGAGTACCATATTGGAGCATGGGTACTTGCACTAACCTTCAACCATAATTTAGTTTACCTTAGGAACCTAAAAGATTTGGGACCTTGTTCTTGTTAGTCTGAAAATGAACTTTTCTACCTTCAACACTTCTGACAAGAAGGCTTGCCCTTATCTTTGCAATACTAGGGTTATGCCAACAATCTATTGCAAAGTGTCCCACTTTACCACAACACAAATATTCATGGATGTTATATCTCCTCTTCTGAAAGACTTTATTTCAAGAGCCTAAACACCTAGAGGGGGGGGGGGTGAATGTAAGACCCCATTTTTTTTTTTTTGATTCCAATTCCCGGGGTCTTATGCCCAGAACCACCGCTTTGCGGTGACACCTTCGCACCCGGGAAGGTTGTCACTACAACGCGCCGATTCTGCCGGCCTTTTCGATCACAATCAAGTAGCAAGTAGAACAGTAAAGAGAAATGCAGTCCACAATAATAAATCACATATATGTAAACTCCACGAGGGGAGCGTCCACAGTATAACATCAGAGTAAAAACAAAGTACTGAAAGGAAAAGGACTTAAGCCCGGTACAATAACACCTCACTACATGGTCACTCAACGGAAGCTGAACTAAAACTAAGAGTCACTGTAACTGTCACTGAACCAAGAGCACCCAAGCTTGACTGGTCCATCTCCACCGACCCCATAACCTGCTGGTGCTGCATCTCTGGGCGCTTCCTCCTTTTCGACCTGCAGTCCCCGCCTCGCAATCCACGTCTGCGTCTACGTCTTCGGCCTCCTGACTGCTGAGCTGGTGGGATCCCACCCATCAAGGGGCATTTGACCCGTGTATGTCCCGGCTGGTGACAATGGTAACATGGTCGCGGGGTCAACTCCGTCAGAAGCTGCAAAACCCGAGACCCTTCCATATGGTACACCTAATTTTTATTGTAGATAGGTATAGATATAAGTAAGCTCCTGTCCAAAATTCAAAGCATTATGACAAGAATTGAAGAGTGGGGATTTAATTTTGTGATTTGTCACTATTCTAGAGAGCCCTCACTAAAATGGTTGCTGGGGTCAGCCCACTAATCCAAATTGGTTGAAACAACTTTTGAATTAAACTAGACATCAAGGGCTACAACTTTGATGTTGGTCATAGTTTCTGTAGGAGGGCCTAAGTATTTTTAATTATTATTTTAAAAACCGACCAGTAATTAGAATAAAATGAATTAATTTAATTGCATGCACTATTCATCTTCTCCAAAATAACCGAAACCAGGCCGAAAAAAAGTGGGGTTGCGGGCTGTTTTCTGGCGGCTAGGGGCGGTGCCACCACCGGCCATCACCTCCTCTACCCTCACGGTGGTGGGGGGAGTAGTTGGCCGGTGGCTAGGGCGGCCGGAGGTGGCGGCGCCGCCCTACCCGAGCCACCCAAAACTCCATTAAAATGGAGTTTTTTTCTGATTTTCAGGTTACCCGACCGGCTCCTTAGAGCCCGACTTCCATCCTAAACAAGTTCTAAGATCTAGGCATGAGGAGAGGAGAGGGGGAGGACCTGAGTTCGGGCATGGATGCGGGTTGAGCGGCGCGACGTCATGGTGGCGGCGGTGGCGGCGTTTCTCCTCCTTGGTGGCTCCGGCAAGGCTCTCTCCTCCTTCTCTGATTTCGAAATGGGTCTCCCCTCTCTCCTAAGTGAGCATATAAAGAGGAGAGGGGAGAGGGGGCGGTTTTCATCAAGGGGCAAGTGCCTCTTCATGAAAAGGTTGGGAGGAGAGAGAGAGGGGTGGAGCCACCCCTTGGTGGCCGGGAAATGGTTGGGGGGGGAGAGATGTCAGCCACTAGGTGGCTGTGGGCCCCTCTTTGGCTGACCCCATGCCTCCTCACACTTCAAAACACCCACTCACCTCTCCACCACCTTTTCTCTCTCCTAAATATATCAAAATTCTCACTTCTTTCTCTCTCCTAGTCACCCTCACGATTTCTTCTCCCTAAAAGCCTAAAGGCAGCCCATAATTAATATTAATACTTCATAATTCAAAAGAGAATGGAGGCTCTCCCTTTCACCAAAAAAATAATCCTCTTTTCTCACTTTCTCTCTCCTATATTACTCTTCTAAAAATTGACCTAACCCTCTCTCCTAGTCACCATGTTGACTAGCCTAGGGTTTAGGCTATAGGCAGCCATATTATCCCTTACTATTACCTCATGAGCCTACATGAGGGCTTGAGCTTGAGTTAACCTAATTGAACTAGGTTTGACTTGATTTGGGCTTAGGGTTGACTTGGTCAACTTGACCTTTATGGTTGACCCAAGTGGGTCCTTGGTGACTCCTTGAGCCCACATTATGTCTAAGGGGATCTTTAGAGTCAAAATGAACTTACTAAGCCACCCAAAATTCAGAGTTTAGAAAATTACTATTTGCAGACCAAGAGGGTCTCAATTAGGTTTTTAGGTTACTTGGTCTCCTGGGTTCACCTAGGTTAATTCATAGGACCTAGTTATGCTCAAGTCACACCTAGGGGGGTCCAATTTGAAAATGGGATGTTACAAATCCCAATAAACAAAACAAAAATTTCGTCCCCGAAATTAGGGTTAAGTCTACGGGGATTTCCACCGGGATAACTTAAGCTTGTAACATCCCATGAAGCACCTACTAGGTTAACAAGATAAGGGCTAGCCCCAATAAACAAAAGGATTAGCCTCTAACTTTTTAAATAATTCTATTAGTACATTAAAAATAAGGAAAAACGCTTAACACACCGGAGGAGTTGCGAGGTATACCTGACTAAATAGCTCAGGATATTTTTCCTGCATCAGGTCCTGAGGCTCCCAAGTATGCTCCTCTCGCCCGTGGTTCCTCCACAAGACCTTGACTAGCGGGATCTTCTCGCACCACAAAACTGCACTACTAAATCAGGGTTTCCCCAACTACCTCGCTCAATCTATCCTCGAACTTCCACTCTAACTCTGGAAGTGACTATAATAGTTCTTCAAAACCCTTATACTTGCCTATACCATTCGGCAAACCTCACCGTGCGTAGCCAAATCCATGACGTCTTTCTCATTCCGGGGAAAGACAAGTTCTAATACACACAATCTTCTTCTAGTAAATTGAGTTTTTGTTTGTAACGGTAGACAGCGACTCTATAAACCTCCTCCACGCGATCATGTTCCTATTCCTTCATATATACCCGAGTAATCAATCAATTTGACCCTATGATTTATCCAACTCTGGTCGTTAACAGGAAAGATTACTTCGTCAAATGACCCGTCGTCCGCAAGATTTAAGGGGGTCTACTCATGCATTTTTGGAGGTTGTCATTTATACTTTTTAATTTGTTGTGCCATTCTGCCGTAGTTACACTTGATTTTCCAAACATTTATTTATCAAAGCCGCGACCCTTGCTAACCATGTTTGTGTCATCAAAAGTATCTAATCTTGTTTTGATGCTATCTGAATCGAGTCTGTAAGGTCATACCTAAGACATATGTTTTCGATATATCGTCTGGTAATTTCTTTCAAACTCTTAGTGTTATCATACTCATGATGTTACATCATAGTGTTTCAGTCTTATCTTCCCAAATCTACTTAGTCTTACTACCCGTCATCAAATTCACATGGTATCTTCTAGTAGTTATGTCTCGTAGTTACTCCTCATTATTACTATGACATCATTCGAGTGGCGTCGAATAAGACCAACCTCAACATTACTGTGTTTGGGGCAACACACTTTCTAAATTAGGTCTAGAAGATCTAAGCCATTAACTCACTTGCCCAATAAACAAAAGATAAGCCCCCAATAAACAAACGATAAGCCCATATCTTCCTTGGGCTAATTTTCTTTTATCTTACCATATTATATCCGTCCTAGCTGAGTGTACAATCCCTAGGGCATCAATCTATGACTTGGGGTTCCAAACTGACACTTGTAGATATACTCCATACTTTAAACCCTCCGAGTCAGTTTACGACACGCTTATCAGGGTTTTTCCCACTCCCAATTGAGTCTGTTTCGAACTTGAATTCCTACCCGACCTTCAGTGTTTATCTTGTAGTTGTCCCTGAGAAATCTTGTTACTGGTACGGGGGTTAATACTACGTGTCTTCTACCATTCTGATAATGAATTATTGGTCAGTCCCAATAGATTGAGTAATCCTTGTTAGGGACTATAGGGACACCAGAGTTTATGTCTTAGGTATCCATTCACCTATTAAACTCCTCCTTTAATCTCTTTAGGTATTTCCTTACCTAACCAAATTCATACTTAAGGTCTGTTTCGGATTAGGGCACAGTATAAGTTGTCGGGTTAGTCACGTATCCTAGCGGTTGAGTCTAACCTATTGACTAGAGAATTACAAGAAGAGGTCTTTGCAACCGGAGGTGCTCCCTGCTGGGGACAGGGTTTGCCGCAGGCTACAAAGAAGAATTCCAATTGTTAGCTAATGTACAAATGGAATGGATGGAAAGTGGACAATTTACATGTGATTCCCCATATGGGCACACCACTGCTTCCGCTGCTTAGTTTGTCCGCAAACTAAACTCGTGCGGAGGTGACCCAGGGATTTGTGGACTGCTACTAATCTGATCGATGTTACCCTCTGATACCACTTTGTAAGACCCCATTTTTTTTTTTTTGATTCCAATTCCCGGGGTCTTATGCCCAGAACCACCGCTTTGCGGTGACACCTTCGCACCCGGGAAGGTTGTCACTACAACGCGCCGATTCTGCCGGCCTTTTCGATCACAATCAAGTAGCAAGTAGAACAGTAAAGAGAAATGCAGTCCACAATAATAAATCACATATATGTAAACTCCACGAGGGGAGCGTCCACAGTATAACATCAGAGTAAAAACAAAGTACTGAAAGGAAAAGGACTTAAGCCCGGTACAATAACACCTCACTACATGGTCACTCAACGGAAGCTGAACTAAAACTAAGAGTCACTGTAACTGTCACTGAACCAAGAGCACCCAAGCTTGACTGGTCCATCTCCACCGACCCCATAACCTGCTGGTGCTGCATCTCTGGGCGCTTCCTCCTTTTCGACCTGCAGTCCCCGCCTCGCAATCCACGTCTGCGTCTACGTCTTCGGCCTCCTGACTGCTGAGCTGGTGGGATCCCACCCATCAAGGGGCATTTGACCCGTGTATGTCCCGGCTGGTGACAATGGTAACATGGTCGCGGGGTCAACTCCGTCAGAAGCTGCAAAACCCGAGACCCTTCCATATGGTACACCTAATTTTTATTGTAGATAGGTATAGATATAAGTAAGCTCCTGTCCAAAATTCAAAGCATTATGACAAGAATTGAAGAGTGGGGATTTAATTTTGTGATTTGTCACTATTCTAGAGAGCCCTCACTAAAATGGTTGCTGGGGTCAGCCCACTAATCCAAATTGGTTGAAACAACTTTTGAATTAAACTAGACATCAAGGGCTACAACTTTGATGTTGGTCATAGTTTCTGTAGGAGGGCCTAAGTATTTTTAATTATTATTTTAAAAACCGACCAGTAATTAGAATAAAATGAATTAATTTAATTGCATGCACTATTCATCTTCTCCAAAATAACCGAAACCAGGCTGAAAAAAAGTGGGGTTGCGGGCTGTTTTCTGGCGGCTAGGGGCGGTGCCACCACCGGCCATCACCTCCTCTACCCTCACGGTGGTGGGGGGAGTAGTTGGCCGGTGGCTAGGGCGGCCGGAGGTGGCGGCGCCGCCCTACCCGAGCCACCCAAAACTCCATTAAAATGGAGTTTTTTTCTGATTTTCAGGTTACCCGACCGGCTCCTTAGAGCCCGACTTCCATCCTAAACAAGTTCTAAGATCTAGGCATGAGGAGAGGAGAGGGGGAGGACCTGAGTTCGGGCATGGATGCGGGTTGAGCGGCGCGACGTCATGGTGGCGGCGGTGGCGGCGTTTCTCCTCCTTGGTGGCTCCGGCAAGGCTCTCTCCTCCTTCTCTGATTTCGAAATGGGTCTCCCCTCTCTCCTAAGTGAGCATATAAAGAGGAGAGGGGAGAGGGGGCGGTTTTCATCAAGGGGCAAGTGCCTCTTCATGAAAAGGTTGGGAGGAGAGAGAGAGGGGTGGAGCCACCCCTTGGTGGCCGGGAAATGGTTGGGGGGGGAGAGATGTCAGCCACTAGGTGGTTGTGGGCCCCTCTTTGGCTGACCCCATGCCTCCTCACACTTCAAAACACCCACTCACCTCTCCACCACCTTTTCTCTCTCCTAAATATATCAAAATTCTCACTTCTTTCTCTCTCCTAGTCACCCTCACGATTTCTTCTCCCTAAAAGCCTAAAGGCAGCCCATAATTAATATTAATACTTCATAATTCAAAAGAGAATGGAGGCTCTCCCTTTCACCAAAAAAATAATCCTCTTTTCTCACTTTCTCTCTCCTATATTACTCTTCTAAAAATTGACCTAACCCTCTCTCCTAGTCACCATGTTGACTAGCCTAGGGTTTAGGCTATAGGCAGCCATATTATCCCTTACTATTACCTCATGAGCCTACATGAGGGCTTGAGCTTGAGTTAACCTAATTGAACTAGGTTTGACTTGATTTGGGCTTAGGGTTGACTTGGTCAACTTGACCTTTATGGTTGACCCAAGTGGGTCCTTGGTGACTCCTTGAGCCCACATTATGTCTAAGGGGATCTTTAGAGTCAAAATGAACTTACTAAGCCACCCAAAATTCAGAGTTTAGAAAATTACTATTTGCAGACCAAGAGGGTCTCAATTAGGTTTTTAGGTTACTTGGTCTCCTGGGTTCACCTAGGTTAATTCATAGGACCTAGTTATGCTCAAGTCACACCTAGGGGGGGTCCAATTTGAAAATGGGATGTTACAGTGAATAGGATCTAATCTTTTTGTGTCTTTTTAATTTTTTTAGGCAAACAGTTATATGACTTCTTTCAGCACAGATTAATCAATCTATAGAAAATAAACACAACACAAAATGCACCAGATCTATAGTGGTTCCCCAATATATGGGTACATCCACTTTGCCCCTTCGCCTATCCAACAGATAACTGGATTCAGCCTAACTTCCTTCCACTAGGTTGGATCCGCAGATCTTACAATCTAATAACCCAAGATGGTTCCTACACCTCAGACTTTACACAAGTCCTACCTCAGATTCTTCCCCAAGAATCCTACCTCAGCCCTCAGCCCTACCTTAGCCTTTATAATTTGGCTTACAACTCAGACTTTCCACAAGTCCTACCTCAGGCACACAGCTCTACCACAGCCTTTATAATTTTAGGCTTACAATATCAGATCTAACAGTAGATCCTACAAGAATTTTTGAGTATAGAGTAACTGAAAACTTCACAAGCTAGATTTCTCTGTTGATGTTGTGTTCTTGATTAGTTCTTGTATAGACTAATCCTTCTGATCCAACATAACTTAGCTTTTCAAAGCTTTTTGATTAGAACAAAATAAGGTGGATCTTCTCTTGATGTTGAAGTTTATCCTTAGTCAGCTTCATCTATAAATTTAGATTGAACTATGAATATTTCTTAAAGACAGCCCTTGATCTGTCAGAATTCTTCTTATTAATTCGATTCCTCTTGTTGATTTTTTATCTGTATCATTTTCGATCTGTCTCTTATATAGAGATTGCTCCATGGTTTCCGACTGATCCAGTTTATAACAGACTTCTTACAATTCTGACAGTAGTGTATGACCGGTTAGTTATGACAGCTATCAAGTCACCAGTCTTGTCACCAGGTTCTTCAATGTCTTTTCAACTCAACACACAACACTCAGCAGACTGCTTCATATGTGTCGACATATATAGACTAAGTGTCGACACAAGTCTTCTTGGTGTTGACACAATTACTTCAAGTGTCATCACAGTTATACTTCTGCTTCTTGACACTGCTTTTGTTGTTTGTATTGAAACAAGTCCTATGTGTCGACACAACAACTCCTTGACTCGACATTTCTATTGCAGACAGTTTACGTTGAGTGTTTTTCAAATGGCGTTGAGTGTTTGTTGACACAAGTCCTGCGTGTCGACACAATTACTTCTTATCTCGACACAACCTTTTGAGAGTTAGTGTGTCGACACAAGTCCTGTGTGTTGACACAATTGCTTCAAGTGTCGATATATCTATATAGTGTCGACACAGCTTTATTTTTAAGTGTCGACACAAATCCATCTTCAGATGTCGACACAATTCTGTATGTCGACACAGCTGCTTCCTTGGTTGTCAACATAGCTTTGAGTGTTGACATAATTCTTTATATGTGTCGACAGAAATTCTGGGTGTCGACAGAAATTCTGGGTGTCGACACAAGTTCTTCATATGTGTCGACACAGCTTGCCTGAGTGTCGACACAAGTTCTCTGAGTGTCGACACAGCTTCTTGACAAGTGTCGGCACTTGTACTTAGAAAATTTTTCTTCAAATTCTTAAACCTACACAATGAAACTCAAACTTCTATCAAATACAAATTGAAGCATACCATTGACTAAGTTGTCGCTTCTCCAAATCTGGTATATATTTTCTAATGTACCCAACAATCTCCCCCTATTTGGAGAAGTCATAACCCTTAGTCAAAGATATACATCTCTTAAGATAAAACAAAATTATAAATAGATTTAAAAACATTTCAGAGCAGGTTATCACATAATCATTGTAAACAACAAACACTTAATACTGAAACAGATTTCATTGATCAGGTAAACATTAGTTTACATGAATTTCTTATAGAACAAAAGAAAAAAATTAGTAGATTGTTCTATTACATAAACCTTGCAATCCTTTTACTGACTAGGCTCCTTAATAACTATTCTTTTGCCAAACTTGATTTTAGCCTTCATAGAAGGTTCAGCATCCTCAGCTGGCTTTTTCCCTTTTAGAGCTTTCTTCTTTAATTGCTTAGCCCTGATCTTCTATCTTTCAAAATAGTGGAAAGGTTTAGGGAAGTACTTGCTTGGCTCTTGATCATTAGCAGGTAGCGTCCCAGCCTTAACACTTCTTCTATGTTGAAGGATTGATTCTTGTCCTGCTTGATATTTATTCCACTCTTGTTTAGAATACCACTTACCCCTGTCATGGGTTTTATCCTTTACGTCTCTCTAGGCAGTAAGTATGATTTTTCTAGAAGTTGGGCTCCACTGCTCAAAATCTGGCTTCAGCTCAGCCTGCTCTATGAATCTCTTCTTTGAAAGTTAAGCTTCTAATGTAGCTTCTGACATTTCAACCTTTTCCAGAATTACATTTTGTGCCTCTGGTGGAGAACTATATATTTTCAGCACTTCTTCTTGAGCCATCTCAAAATAACCTGGGGGGTAGATCACCTGAGCAACTTTAGGCTGATCTGCTTCAAAATGTGCAGGTTGTATCCCAGACTCTGCTACATTATCATCATAACAGAGAGGAGGATATCCAAAAGTAGCTCTGATGCTATTGGAAGTCCATTTAGAATGGTAGAGCTGGCTTTGACTAGTAATCTCTCTCCCTTTATGACTTCTCTTATAACATGATCTCTTAAGTCTTCTTTCTAGAATCTGAATTGATCAGCTATATATTCAGTTCCCTCTTGAAAATAAGTTACGAATTTTGTCAGAAAAGTTTTAAATTTCTCCTTAGAATCTTGAAATGTGGCTTTGACTGTAGCTATGTCTTCCTGGATTTGATAGGAGATTTCAGCTTTTAGAGCAGTGCTAGAATCAGTGAGCTTTGTTAATATGGCATTATGTGAATCCTGAAGGTTTTCATTCATTCTGATCTGATTCTCCAGTACATAGCCTTGCTTCAGTTCAATTTCATCCACTGTAGCTTTGATATCTTGCTGTTGCTTGGCCAGGAATACCAAAGCATTACCTCCTTTATGGAAGCAATCTATAATCTCCTTCTTATTCTGATTTACTTCAAACCTAATAGATTTGATGTCCTAGGCCAACTGAAACTATAACTCGTTATGAGTTTCATCCACATATTTCTCTATTGTCTGTCTTTGATTATCTAATTTTATCTACATCTGGAATATTAAAGAACTGAAGTCCATACTTGATGTAGATGGTGTTGTTCCCTTTTGTAAAGCCTTATTATATCCAGAATTCTTTTTCTTTAAGACAGTCAGCTTTCTTTTCTTAGCCAATGTGGCTTCTTCATCTTCAGAAGATTCAGTTGTACTTTTAATATTAACAGTATTCTTTTCAGTTGGGGCATCCTCCTCAGTATCCTTTGATAACTCCCCCTCAGTCCTTGGAATATCTTTTCCTTTCTCAATATGCTCCCCCGCAGTCCTATCTTGAGGAAGATCAGGAAACAACTCTTCCATTGTAAATTTGTGCTGTTCCTGTACAGAAGGAATACGATTAGGTTTTAAAGTATTACTTAAAAGAGTAATACCACTTGAAAGATTTTTTTGTGTAAACAAAAGTGTTCCCTAGAACAATTTTTTTGTGGAGAATCCCATCATATATCACAAGACTGTGGAGAAGATACTTACTGGCTCATTTTTAGCATCTATCTTATAAGTTTCTTCAGCTGCAGTGTTGATTTCAGATACTACGTCCATGATTGTTGATGACTACTTTTAGTCATCATTTTTGGGGTAATTTAGTAGCCTAAATGCAAAAGTTTATTTATAATTTATGCTTGTTATTTCATGTTTTAGTGTCTTTTTATAATTTATTAATTCCTAGTTTAATTATATGTTTTAAGTATGTTTATGCTTATTATGTTTTATTTCTTATTTAAAAGTCTTTTATGTTATAATAATCTCTAGTTTTCTTTATGTTTTATTTTATGTTATGTTATTTTGTCTTGTTATGTTTTGTTTAATCTTTAATAATTATTGTTATGTTATGTTATGTTATGTTATGTTATGTTTATGTTATAATTATTAATATTATGTTCTAATATCTAACATGTTTTTGCTTTGTTTTCTTGTAGGTTCAAGTCCAAGTGCAGCCCACCATGTCCAACCCGAGCCCACAAAGCCCTTGGAGCAGCCCCTACATCCACTACAAGCCTACCCGAGCCCACTATAAAGCCCACATAAAAGCCTACCATGTGGCCGACCACCTCTCTCTCCCTCCTCATTAATTTCTCCATGCATGCACCTCCACATTCATGCATGGCCGGCCTCACTCTTTCCCGCTCTTTTATTTCTTTCTCCCCTCTTTATTCGACATTAATCCCCCCTTATTTATTTTACATTTTCTATTTACATTTCCATAAATTACATGCATTGAATCCTCACATTCTCTCTCCCCTCATTAAAACTAATGCATGAACCTTCCTTCCCCTACATGGCCGACCACACCTTTGTCCCTTCATTTTTGCCTTCATTCTAGAATCTTCCCTCTACACCTATAAAAGGAACCCCTTGCCTCATGCTTAAGAAGAAGAAGTTTATGTAGTAGAAAGTAGAGTGCTAGTTCAAGAGTGTTAGTAGTTATTTTCTTTTCTTTACTTGTTGTAGTTTTCTTTTATTGTTGTAATTTTACTTCATAATATAGTCTTGTCTTTTTAATATTGTGTACTCTTTTACTTTATCAAGCAATGAAAATAATCCCTCTTTATCTTATTTTTGTTTCCTTTCTTACTATGCATAGTTAACTTTGTTTTGTGCCCAATCGCGATGAGCTTTGCAATAAAATAACACATCTTTCATTTTATGTTGCATTTGTATTTTTATTTTTGATCCTTCCTTGATTTATTTCGTATTGAATCCGTATTGCTAGTATACGGTAGTAGTTTCCGATCTCATACTTTAGTAGACGAGAGGCTCGTGAATATAAAAGATCACTAAAGGAAGGAAGTATTTGAATGCAATCCTAGAGATAGGACGTCGTAAATCCTCCGGATTAGAGTCAAATCCAATAGTCCGGGTAACTTCGGTAATGCGACTTTAGGCCATTTTTACTTGTAAAGAGATTTCGGTCAAAACGTCTATAAGTTAGGGGATTTAATGCTCTAGCGAGATTACTTCCTTATATCGGATCCGTCACAGTCATAATAGAATTGCAAATGCTAAACTAATTTATTTCGTTATTTTATTTCAAAGTGAATCGTCGATCGAGCACTCTTTCGGAATATTTTATTTCTCTTTTAACTAAGTTTATTTTATTATATTTTCAAAACTCATCAATCGTTCGGTAGGATAATAGAATTATTGTGAGTAATAGTACTTGCCTGCCCCGAGTTTTTATACGACCTTGATTTATTTATATCACTATACTATAAAACGATAGGTATACTTGCTTATTCGGATTGTAGTCCGTGGGACGATATTTACGCATCAAGTTTTTGGCGCCATTGTCGGGGATATTTTTGGCAATATTACGAAAGCATCGAGTATATTACTTCTACAAATTTTTTTTTATTCTAATTTTTTCTACTTTCAAAAAAATATATATATATAAAAAAAAATTATTTTAAACTTTCGTAACAGTTTTTTTATGAAATCATCATATTTTTGCGCTTTTTGCAGGTCGCCCGACCACTTTTATTCTGAATGTCTTTCGGGAACCCCTCCCTCTTTTTTTTAGTATTTCTGGGGAAGGTCAAAATGGCCAATTTGACCCTTACTCCAATTTGTTTCCTACTTGGGAGATGGGGAACCCTCTTATTTTTCTTATGATTTTGCCCTGCAAAGCGTTGCGCTTCTAAATTTTAATTCTATCGATAATGAGTATCTTGAATTGCAAACTTCTATTGGTAATATTAATTTGCATTTCAAACCATTATGGATTATTTTTATCGTGAGGCCTCTTCATTTTCTTCGTCTTCTTCTCCGTCTCCTCCAATTTCTTCATATAATGAGTCACCGAATATCCTGGCTTGTCTTGTTCCTCTCGAGGAGGATAACTATTCGGATATCCCGGATTGTTTCCTTCCTCCTTTGGAAGACACCTCTATGGATATTCCGGTGTGCTTCTTACCCGTTGAGGATGACGAGACGTTTCTTAATTATTTTTTAGAAGACGTTTGTGATTACATTTTGATCCAAATTTGAATTGTTCCAAATTTTTCTATTTTTAACGAATCTTTTTCATCTTCTTCTTTTATTTTAGATGACTCTCCTTTAGTTCATTCTGCCCCTTTTTCTCCCGAAATTTCACAAACCTCTCCTTCTCCTTGTGAAATTTTCGTTGATGAAATTTCTTCTTCTACTTATTTTATTTCTATTTCTATTTTTTCTTCTTTTTTTTCTTCTTCTTTTGACGACCCCTTCTTTCCCATTTTACATACGGCGGAGTTCTTCTATATAACTCCGTTCGTTCACTTTTTGGCGTCATTCCCTTGAAGATTCCACCGCATGTCGGTGCGATTCTTCACTTTTTTTTATTTACTCCACTAAGCGCATACTTAGGGAGTTACCTCTTTATTTTAGTTTTAATTTTACATTTAGCTAACAAATAACGTCGGGCTCAAACTACGTTAAACAAAGAGCGCTCTTGGGAGGCATCCCTTGCTTATCCGTTTTTTCTTTTTCTTTTTTGTTTGCTTGTTTTATTTTGCAGGAATAAAACCCCCAACGGTTCATTTGGCTCCATCCTTTCCTCTCTTCCATAGGCCTGAGCCAGTGTCCAGCTCAAGCATGGGGGAGTGACATCTGCATTCGGCCTTATGAATCTAGGGAAGTCATTTTACTTTTTTATTTACTTTATTGCACCCCCCTCCACTTTCTTCTTCTTTTTTCTATCTTGTTTTTATTTTTCATTGAGCACAATGCAAAATTCAAGCATGGGGGAGGGTTTTGTTGTTTTATTTCTTTTTTCTTTCTTTTCTAAAAATATTTTAAATTTCTACAAAAAAACAAAAAAAGATTAGTATAGTTTTACTAAGTTTCTTTAGTACTGCTTTTATTTAGCATTATCAAAAACCCAAAAAAATTATAAAAATAAAATAGTCCAAAAAAAGATCATATTTAAAAACCCAAAAATTTTTTTGAGAAATGTCAGAAAAATCAAAATATATAATAAACCTCATGCTTAGCTTTTTGTTATTTTCATAAATTTAGTTTGAGTTTGTTTATAAGCATTTTTACTATTTGCTAATCTTTTTTTCATCATATTTAGTTAAATCTAATATTTAGTGATTTAGTTTTGAGGATAATCTTATTATTTTAATTTTCTTAGAGTAATTTATTTAGCACTTTTTCTCTTTTATTTTCAATAGTTTCAATTTTGTTGTAATTTTGCTTAACAATTTTTGATTCTAATGATTATTACCTCATGCTTTTAGATTCTTAGGAAATCACAATCTACTAGTTGTTGCTCCCTAGTATTTTAGTTTATTTTCTAAAATCTTGTTTAACCCCTTATCCTTACCCAATTCTCTTTTTCTTTTTATAATTAGATCATATGTCATGGGAATAAGGAGATATTAGTTCCTTATTCTCTGGTACACATATGCAACCCAAAAATGAAGGGAGGAATTAAAAGTTCATATATGTCGGGGGAAGTGATAGGATGTTAGTCTATCATTTTCTGGTATTATATATATATTTAATATATAAAAAAAATTGTGTGGGGTGTTAAGAAAAAAATATAATGATGATCACCTCCAATCAAAGGGCTCTTCATGTTAATTTTCTCCCTAAACCCCTTAGCCAAAATTATTGTCTTAGTTTTTAAATTAAAATATTGGGAGAGCATAAGTAGTAGGTTGCAATTTTTCCTTAAGTTTCTTTCACGTAATGGTTTTTATAATTTCAATCTAACCTTGTTTGTATTTTACTCAATTTTGAGTGCTAGTTAATTTATTAGAGAATTTTTGGCAAAATATTTCTCTCTTTTCACTTTAATTTCATAATTTAGGACTTAATTCATAAATCCCTAAATTTTATTATTTGACTAGATTTTTGTGTAAATAAATTTTTAGTTTAATTGAAAATTTTATAATTGTCTTATAAATATTTCTCATACTTTTGCTCTGGAATAGCAAAAGCCTAAGCATGAGGGTATTTGATGACTACTTTTAGTCATCATTTTGGGGATAATTTAGTAGCCAAAATGCCTAAGTTTATTTATAATTTATCCTTGTTATTTCATGTTTTAATGTCTTTTTATAATTTATTAATTCCTAGTTTAATTATATGTTTTAAGTGTTTTTATGCTTATTATGTTTTATTTCTTATTTAAAAGTCTTTTATGTTATAATAATCTCTAGTTTTCTTTATGTTTTATTTTATGTTATGTTATTTTGAATTGTTATGTTTAGTTTAATCTTTAATAATTATTGTTATGTTATGTTATGTTTATGTTATAATTATTAATATTATGTTCTAATATCTAACAAGTTTTTGCTTTGTTTAATTGTAGGTTCAAGTCCAAGTGCAGCCCACCATGTCCAACCCGAGCCCACAAAGCCCTTGGAGCAGCCCCTACATCCACTACAAGCCGACCCGAGCCCACTACAAAGCCCACATAAAAACCTATCATGTGGCCGGCCACCTCTCTCTCCCTCCTCATTAATTTCTCCATGCTTGCACCTCCACATTCATGCATGGCCGGCCACTCTCTTTCCCCCTCTTTTATTTCTTTCTCCCCTCTTTATTCGACACTCATCCCCCCTTATTTATTTTACATTTTCTATTTGCATTTCCATAAATTACATGTATTGAATCCTCCCATTCTCTCTCCCCTCATTAAAACTCATGCATGAACCTTCCTTCCCCTACATGGTCGGCCACACCTTTGCCCCTTCATTTTTGCCTTCATTCTAAAATCTTCCCTCTTTATCGATAAAAGGAACCCCTTGCCTCATGCTTAAGAAGAAGAAGTTTGTGTGGTAGAAAGTAGAGTGCTAGTTTAAGAGTGTTAGTTGTTCTTTTCTTTTCTTTACTTGTTGTAGTTTTCTTTTATTGTTGTAATTTTTCTTCATAATATAGTCTTGACTTTTTAATATTGTGTACTCTTTTACTTTATCAAGTAATGAAAATGATCCCTCTTTATCTTATTTTTGTTTCCTTTCATACTAT
This sequence comes from Platanthera zijinensis, assembly GCA_039513925.1. Classification (NCBI taxonomy): domain Eukaryota; kingdom Viridiplantae; phylum Streptophyta; class Magnoliopsida; order Asparagales; family Orchidaceae; genus Platanthera; species Platanthera zijinensis. The sequence goes on along the minus strand of CM077087.1, from coordinate 101,463,264 downwards.
GCGTAGCTAACTTTGTTTTGTGCCCGATCGCGATGAGTTTTGCAATAAAATAACGCATCTTTCATTTTATGTTGCATTTGTATTTTTATTTTTGATCCTTCCTTGATTTATTTTGTATCGAATCCGTATTGCTAGTATACGGTAGTAGATTCCGATATCATATTTGAGTAGCCGAGAGGCTTGTGAATATGAAAGATCACTCAAGGAAGGAAGGAGTTGAACGCAATCCTAGAGATAGGACGACGTAAATCCTCTGGATTGGAGTCAAATCCAAAAGTGCGGGTCACTTCAGTAATGCGACTTTAGGCCATTTTGACTTATAAAGAGATTTCGGTCAAAACGTCTATAAGTTAGGGGATTTATTGCTCTAGCGAGATTACTTCCTAATATCTGATCCGTCACGGTCTTAATAGAATAACAAATGCTAAACTAATTTATTTCGTTATTTTATTTCAAAGTGAATCGTCGATCGAGCACTCTTTCGCAATATTTTATTTCTCTTTTAACTAAGTTTTTTTTATTTAATTTTCAAAACTCATCAATCGTTCGGTAGGATAATAGAATCGTTGTGAGTAATAGTACTTGCCTGCCTCGAGTTTTTATATGACCTTGATATATTTATATCACTATACTATAAAATGATAGGTATACTTGCCTATTCAGATTGTAGTCTATGAGATAATTTTTACACATCAATTGTATCTACAGCTAAGTCACTGTCTAGGACAGCATCATCAATACCTCCATTATGGGCAGGCAGCTCAGTTTCTTGTTCTAAGTTTTCTCCCCCTGGAGTGGAGTAAACTTGTTTATCCTGAGGCTAACTGTCCATTACTTTATCATAAGCATCTTATTAGTGTTGGTCTACATCAGAACTAAAGACCACATCTTCTTCAGAATCATTGGAGGAGTCAGCCTTTACAACCACTTTCTTTTTCTTCTTGTCTTTCTTAGTTTTCTCCTTGGGAGCATGGACTTCCTTTGTCCGAACTCTGTCCCATATTGACCGTATCCTTACATCCATTTTCCTCATGTGATTTATCTTAGAGCCATTTTCTTGTTTCAGAACATCTGGTATTACTAATATTTAGCATAAACTGAGGATCCTTCCTAGGTTAGGTTTCTTAATTCCTTCGTGAATTTGATCAAACACCACTGCTGCCCAGTCAGTGTTTATCTTGAATATAACCCTCACCACAAGATTGAACATGTGGGCAGAAATCCTATCTTGTCCACCAGTCTCGCAGATAATCACTTTGCCCACAACTTCTGAAAGAAATTTTCCTTGGGAATTCATCCCTTTTTAATTGATAGATGATCCAATCTTAATACTTGGACTCAGTCCACACCAGCTTAAAGCATCAGTTATCTGGGAAGAAGTTATTTCATCTGTATCTTTGATCAAAGGAAGTTGTAGTGCTTTCCTGATAGTTTTCAAAGTGAGCTTCACCCGGGTATCTTGAATAGATGCCTTGATTTTCATTCCTTCAGAGTCCATTATAGCGGTTGAGTAGAACTTCATGACTTCCTTTTTCCATATTTTGGTCGGTTCAGAGACCAAGAACTCTAATCCATTTTCAGAAATTAGGGAAATAACTCCCGAAATTTCTTCAGAAGCAGTCGTGAACCCTTCATGAACCAGATCATAACCTTCATTAACCTTATCTTCTTGGTGTGGTGCCATTGACGTAAGTGCTAGAGGAGAAGAGAAGAGAACGTCTATGTCGACAGAAGGTGTAGATTCAAAAATTCTGATATCGTAGTCGACCAGATTTTGGATTCACTTATTTAAAGTACTTGTGTCAAGGGTAGGTCAAAAGTCAGGCCTAAGTCGACAAACCAGTTTTTTGTCGACAAAAATTACCTAGGTCTTGACAGAAATTAAGTTATGTCGACACGACTATGTGTCGACATACTAATGTGTAAGTCAACAAAACGTATTTTAAGCCGACACATTTATGTGTCGACATACTTGAGTCTGTGTCGACATACTTGTGTATGTGTCGACACTGACTACTTTAGTCTCGACAGAGTTTTGTCGACACAAACATTTTGTGTTGACACAAATATCCTCTCGACATATAGTCTTAATAAGGTTGTGTCGACACCTATTCTTTTGTTGACACATATACTATTACTGTGTCGACACATCCTTTTTCTATGTCGACACAACATACTAAGTGTGTCGAAACAACTTGCTTGAGTCGACACAAACTGTGTACTTATCCAAATTTCAATAGAAATTTGGTGCTTACATATTCTACTAATGGAAACTTGTGTTAACATATTATAGGTTCAACATACCTAATTCAATTTTGAAATTATTGAATTTAGTTTCATCCAGAGGTTTTGTAAAAATATACCCTATTTGATTATCAGTTTTTACAAACTCTAGATTAATATTTTCCTTCTCTACATGTTCTCTAATAAAATAAAACTTTATTTCTATTTGCTTGGTCCTACTGTGTGATACAGGATTCTTAGCAATAGATATAGCACTTGTAGAATCACAAAATAGTGGAATTCTACTTACCTGGATGTCATAATCTTCTAGTTGATGCTTTATCCAAATCAATTGTGCACAGCAGCTACCTGCAGCTATATACTCTGATTCAGCTGTTGATATAGCTACATTGGTTTGCTTCTTGCTGCTCCATGATACCAGCCTCCCACTAAGGAATTGACAGGTTCCTGTGGTACTTTTTCTGTCATCTTTGCATCCAGCAAAATCTGCATCTGAGAAACAAGTTAATAGAAAATCACTATTCTTAGGGTAACAAAGGCCTATATTAGGTGTTCCCTTAAGATATCTCAATATTCTCTTAACTGTAGTATAATGAGATTCCTTAGGGCATGCTTGATACATTGCACAGACACATGTTGTAAACATGATGTCATGTCTACTAGCAGTCAAGTATAGTAGGGAGCCAATTATTCCTTTATAAAAAGACTCATCAACAGGTTTCCCTTCTTCATCTTTGCATATAGGCATACTTGTTCCCATTGGAGTTTTCATAGTAGAAGCTGAGTCCAAACCATACTTCTTAATCAACTCTTTGGTGAACTTAGACTAGGATATGGACAATCCACTCTCAGTCTGTCAAACTTGAAGTCCCACAAAGAACTTCAGCTCACCCATACTGCTCATCTCAAACTTCCTTTGCATAAGTTTGGCAAACTTCCTACAAAGGTTTTTTTTCAGTAGAACCAAAGATAATGTCATCCACATATATCTGGACTAGTATTATCTTGGCTTTTGATTCCCTATTGAATAGAGTTTTGTCTATCTTTTCTCTAGAGAATTTATTCTCGATAAGGAAGGCATACAAGGTTTCATACCAAGACCTTGGAGCTTGTTTCAAACCATATAGTGCTTTCATAAGCCTATATACATAATCAGGAAAGTGAGAGTCTACAAAACCTGAGGGTTGTTCTACATAGACTTCTTCTTTCAAATCACCATTCAGAAATGATGATTTCACATCCATCTGATATACTTTGAACCCTTGAAAGGCAGCATAGGCCAAAAATAGCCTTATAGCCTCCATCCTTGCCACTGGAGCAAAGGTTTGATCAAATAAAAACCTTCCTCTTGCATGTATCATTTTACTACCAGTCTTGCCTTGTTCTTTACTATAGTGCCATTCTCATCAAGCTTGTTCCTGTAGATCCACTTAGTTCCTATTATGTTGTTATCCTTAGGTTTTGGCACCAGTTCCCAGACCTTACACCTTTTGAATTGACTGATATCTTCTTACATTGCATCAATCCAGTTAGTGTCTTGCATTGCTTCTTCAATCTTCCTGGGTTCTATCTAAGACAGGAAGCTAGAACATAGAACTTTGTTCATGTTCCTGCTCCTGTTAGAAAAACCTGACTTGCATCACCAATGATCTGTTGAGCTGGATGATCCTTTAGGTGTCTCCTTGCTGAAGGAATTCTGTCAGCACTATGGCTATCTCCAGTTTCCTCCTCTTGATGCTCCATAATTTCTTCTTCACCTAGAGGGACATGGTATCCCCCTGGATAGCTGGCATCTTTATCCTCATCTAGTTTAGAAGGAACATCTTCATTGATGGTGAGCTTGTCTAGCTTATCTGTTAGACCTATAGAACTAACTGAAGAACTAGACAATTAACTGTTAATATACATTGACTCATCAAATTCAACAAGCACATATTCTTGTACAAATTGAGTAGTCAAGTTATCGATCCTGTATGCTCTACTTTGGTTGTTGTACCCTACAAATATCCCTTCTAGGGATTTGGTAGTAAACTTAGTTTTGTAGTGTTTACCATTGACTAGTACAAAACACTTACTACCAAAGATTCTGAAATAAGATATGTTTTGTTTTCTGCCTTTCAAAATCTGGTATGAAGTCATGTTGTGTTTCTTGTTAATGGAGGCCCTATTGAGCACATGACATGCAGTATTTACTGCCTCAGCCCAGAAGTATTCAGGGAGAGTAGTGTCATTCAGTAGAGTTCTACTGGTCTCAATTAGAGTCCTATTCTTTCATTCAGCAACACCATTTTGCTGAGGAGTTCTAGGTGAAGAGAATTCCTGATGAATCCCAATTTCTTAACAGAATTTTGTCATACATTCAGACTGAAATTTAGTTCCATGGTCACTTTTGATTTTTACCGCTGAACTGTTGTATTCATTCTGTATTTGTCTGACAAAAGACTGGAAAACAGTTGGAGTTTCAGATTTCTGCTTCAAGAAGAAAACCCATATAAATCTAGAATAGTCATCAATAATAACAAGTGTGTATGCTTTCCTACCAAGACTATGAACAGGCATAGGACCAAACAAATCCATATGCTTGAGATACAAACATCTCTTTGAATCTTTGATGTCAAGTGACTGAAAAGAGGACTTAGTCTGCTTTACTTTTTGGCAAGCTGAACACAAACCCTCTTTTATGCACTTAACTTGAGGACTATTCCTCACTAATCCCATGTTGAACAGCAGTCTTATTCACTTATAGTTCAGATGAGCTATCCTCTTGTGCAATTTGACACATAGAGAAGCTTTCTCTCCTGCAACCAAACAAATAGGTGAGTTGTTAGACTCACAATCTAGGTTAAGGTAATACACATTTCCTTTCCTAGTGCAAGTCAAAATGATCTCTTGATCACTTGACCTTTTTACTAGGCACTCCCCTTTGAGGAATGAAATATCATAACCTAGATCACTAAGTTGACTTATGCTAATCAGGTTATGTTTTAGACCCTTTACATAAGCCACTTTAGTGATTGTAATTGAATCACAAGATATGTTACCAAATCCTTTGATGATTCCCTTTTCTGATCCACAAAAGATAACTTTTGGTCCATTCTTTGTGGGCACATAGTCCCTCAACATTCTCCTTGTTCCAGTCATGTGCCTGGAATAGCCACTATCCAAGTACCATATAGGTGTATGGTCACTTGGATTCACCTACAACAAATAAAGAATCACATACCCTAAGAACCCAACTTGCTAGTGGGTCCTAGGTCCTTGTTAGTTTTAAATCCTGTAACTGATCTAACAGGAATCCTACTTTTTGTTTTAACACTTGAGTTAAACCAGCAATCCATGGAAAAGTGGCCCACCTTGCCACAACACCAACACTCAAACCTATGATACATTTTCTTAGGTGCAGGTTTTCTTACTTTGTTGTCAGTAGACTTATTAAGTGTTGGTGTTGGAACAACATTCTTCAAGTACTCCTCTTGAATATGATGGGCATGCCTATAGATTGGTCGATTGACATTTTCACCCTTGCTCATGAAATTTTCACGCTCACAGTGACCATGGGTAATGTCATGATCATACCTGTTAGTAGGATTCACTACCTTCTTAAAGAAAATAGGGTGATTAATAGCTATAGGCTGAACTGTGGCTTTACCTTTTCTATGAGAATTGGTAGCCCTAGTTCTTCCATTGAAGCCTAGACAAATCTTCCCTTTTTGTGAAAAAAAATTATCTATCAAAGGAAAGACTGATTTTGGCTTGGAGAGTTTAGCCACTAGCTCTCTCTTGCTGGAGTTTCACCTCCAGTTTCTTGATATGATTCTCTTTGAATTAGATTGTGCCCATCTTAATAACTGTAATGTTCTTCAATTTGGAAACCTCATTCAGTTTTTGATCCAGCAGTTTTGCTGAATCTGCTGGAGCCAGTTTAAGAGACTCAATCTCTTTGGCCTGCTCTTTAACAAAAAACTTGCTCTTCTTTTGGGAATGGAACAACCCACCATACTCATCAATAAGTTGGTTAATATCCCCCTCAGACTCAGATCCATCAACTTCTTTTGAAGCAGGTGCTTCTAATTCTGATCCAGTAAAGTAATCTGAGACTAGGGAAGAATTGTTTACCTTACTTGGTCCAAGCTGATCCTGGCACTATTATTCTTCCGATTATGCCATCAGCCCTTTATAGCAATATTATTCCACTCCATTAATGGAGTCCAGCATCTGTAGGAATTCTAGTTCCCTAGAATCCTCTTCTATTTAGAAGAGTCGAACATATGCTTCTGCATCTTCTTCTTCAGATTTTGAAGATGAAGAGTCTATCCAACTCTTCTCCTTCTGAGCCACTAGAGACTTTTCCTTCTTGCCTTTGGCCAGCTACTTCTTCTTGTCCTTTGACTCCTTTCTTTTGTCAGGACAGTCAGCTATGACATGCCCAGACCTGTTGCAGCAATAACACACAATCATAGAATTAGATTGTTTACCAGGTTTAGAAGCATACCTGTCCTCCTTAGGTGTTTTCTTCTTCCTGTAGTATTCATCCTTGGAACAGGATGTTGATGAAGGCCTGGTTCTCCATTTCTTTTTCTTCATGAACCTTTGGAATTGTCTTGTGAAAGAAGCAAAGTCTTCATCATATGTGTGACTATCTGATTTACTAGTTTCAGGAACACCTTCTTATGCTTCAGTACTCCTTCTAGGTGGAGAAGGAGATTTTATCCTACCCTTCCTTGAGCCCTCAGCCTTTAAGGCTACTGTCTTTTCTTTATGTTCAGATCTGCTGCCCTTCTCTTCCTCTTTCCTAGCAGTAAGCTATATTTCATATGAAAGCAGTTTTCCAAAATGTGTAGTTGGAAGTGTGTCAGCCAATTTGGCCATTTCCCTGATGGCACATATCTTAGTGTCCCAATCCTTTGTTAGGGACCTAAGAAACTTGTCATTCAGTTCATAAGTACTGAAGACTCTTCCATATGTCATCAGTTCATTCACTATTCTGAAAAACTTTTTATATGATTCAGCTAAGCTGTAAGTTTTAGTCTGCCTAAAGCTCTCATACTCCTGATTCAGCATAGACTTTCTGTCATCTCTGACTTCTTCTGTGCCTTCCATATAGACAATCAATGTATCCCACATTTCTTTGGAAGTTTTACAGTGCACATGATTCTGGAATGTTGCATCATCTATGACACTTAAAATTATATTCTGAGCTCTTTTATCTAATATAGCTAAGATGATTTCATCCTTTGTCATCTCTAAATAACTTTTTGGAGTTTGAATGCTTGCATCAAGAACTGATACCTTCATTAGGATGAAGGGGCCTTCCTGTACTGTGATATAAATTCTTGGATCAGATGCTTCCATAAACAGCTTGACCATTTGTTTCCAAATGCCAAAAGACTCTTTCCTGCATATGGGCAATTTCATAGATCCAAATTCATTTTGATTTTCACTTGAACCCATTCTTGTTATCTGTTATTTGCCTTGGAGAAATACTCTGACTGTTAGGTCAAACTTTGAGCAACCTCCCTCTGATACCACTAAAAAGACTTTATTTCAAGAGCCTAAACATCTAGAGGGGGGATGAATAGGTTCTAATCTTTTTGTGTCTTTTAATTTTTTTAGGCAAACAGTTGTATGACTTCTTTCAACACAGATTAATCAATCTACTAAAAATAAACACAACACAGAATGCACCAGATCTATAGTGGTTCCCCAAGATTTGGGTACATCCACTTTCCCCTTTCGCATATCAAGCAGATAACTGAATTCTGCCTAACTTCCTTCCACTGGCTCGGATCCGCAGATCTTATAATCTCAGAACCCAAGAGTGTTCCTTCACCTCAGACTTTACACAAGTCCTACCTCAGATTCTTCCCCGGAATCCTATCTCAGGCCTCAGCCCTACCTCAGCCTTTATAATTAGACTTACAACTCAGACTTTCCATAAGTCCTACCTCAGGCACACAACCCTACCTCAGCCTTTTTATTTTTAGGCTTACAATCTTAGATCTAAGAGTAGATCCTACAAGAATTTTTGAGTAAAGAGTAACTGAAAACTTCACCAGCTAGATTTCTCTATTGATGTTGTCTTCTTGATCAGTTCTTGTATAGACTGATCCTTCTGATCCAACCTAACTAAGTTTTTCAAAGCTTCTTGATTAGAACAAAATTAGGTGGATCTTCTTTTGATGTTGAAGTTGATCCTCAGTCAGCTTCTTCTATAAATTAAGATTGAACTCTGAATCTTTCTTGCAGACAGCCCTTGATCTGTCAGAATTCTTCTTATTGATTCGATTCCTCTTATTGATTTTTAATCTCTTTCGTTTCTGATCTGTCTCTTATATAGAGCTTGCTCCATGGTTACCGACTAATCCGGTTTATAACAGACTTCTGCCAGTTCTGATAGTAGTGTCAGACCGGTTATTTATGATAGTTGTCAAGTCACCAGTCACGTCACCAGGTTCTTCAATGTCTTTTCAACTCAGCACACAACACTCAGCAAACTGCTTCACATATGTCGACATATATAGACTATGTGTCGACACAAGTCTTCATGATGTCGACACAATTACTCCAAGTGTCGACACAGTTCTACTTCTGCTTCTCGACATTGCTTTTGTTGTATATGTCGACAAAAGTCCTGTGTCGACACAGTAGCTCCTTGTCTCGACATTTCAGTTGTAGACAGTTGGCGTTGAGTGTTTGGCAAATGGCGTTGAGTGTGTGTCAACACAAGTCTTGTGTGTCGATACAATTACTTCTGACCTCGAGACAGCCTTTTGAGAGTTTGTGGTCAACACAAGTCCTATGTGTCGACATAATTGCTTTAGGTGTCGAAATATCTACTGAGTGTCGACACAGCTTCAGTTTTAAGTGTCGACACAAATTCTTCTTCAGATGTTGACACAGCTGCTTCCTTGGGTGTCGAAATAGCTTTGAGTGTCGACACAACTTCTTTATAAGTGTCGACACAAATTCTGGGTGTCGACACATGTTCTTCATAAGTCTTGACATAATTTACCCATGTGTCGACACAGCTTGCCTGAGTATCGACACAAGTTCCCTGAGTGTCGATACAGCTTCTTCAAAAGTGTCGACACTTGTACATAGAAAATTTTTCTTCAAATTCTTAAACCTGCACAATGAAACTCAAACTTCTATCAAATACAAATTGATGCTTACCATTGACTAAGTTGTGGTTTCTCCAAATATGGTGCACATTTTCCAATGTACTTAACATCTTCTAAACATCCCTTGTACATTACAAGCTGTCAATAACTGACTATTTAGAAGAGAGAGCAGCAACCTTTTTCTAGTTTTTGTAAGCAATAATCTGACTGAGAATGAGTCTGAAAGTAAATGTACTTGGCTTACTCTGAGTACCTCCAACTGCAGTCTTATTTGAATTGGACAAGCTCTTGATGGCTTAAGAGATGGCCAAGTCAGGCTACCTGACTGACTTACCTTTGGTCTGAACTATTGCTGGTGGAGCCTTCTCCTTGAGTGTGGAAGCCATTGCATCTAATTTAGTGTGGGGGCTGGGGCACCAAACACAAAGGTTCCATGATGGGCTATCTTGATTTCCTCATTTGGAGCCTTAAAGGCACTCAAGCTCCTACCCTTCTTTTCACTATAGTTGTGAACATTTTTGTTGACACTATAAGATCATCCACTCAACCAATGACCATATATACTTTAATGTTCAAACTTGTTGGATGGCAAATAACTTTCTCAAAAGTGATATTAGGATGAATTAGAGCATTCGCCTTACTCCTATTCCTTCTTCCAGTATTCCTCTCAATGTACCACAACCCCTTCTTATCTGTTTCGGTGGTGAAGGTATTAATGAGTGGCAATACAGATTTAGGTTTACTGTATTGCACCACTAGCCTCCTCTCTTCTAGGGGCTTATCTTTAAGATTCATAATGATCTTGTTCTTATGGCTGATTGTCCTGATTTGGATTATTGAGATAGTCTTCAATTGGCTGACTTCCCTCCTCATCTAACCAAACAAGGGTCCTGAGTAAGACTACAGGGAAGCACCTAGCTATAGGGAGACAATCTCCTTGGATTGTCTCTTAACTAGTGTTTTGCTCCTTTTCAGAGCATCTAGAATGACACCATACTTATCAATCAATTGATTGACATCATCATAAGAATCTTATCCTTCTTCTTAACTAGAGGAAGTGAATGCATCAGATTATGAGCCTAAATCATAGATAGAAGGAGAACTAGGGATTGGATGTACCTCATCAGGAACAAAAAAATTCATGATTATAGTCTGATGTAGCCTTGAGGCAATACTCTTCTTCTTTACATTCACTATAAACTGAGGACAGTGGGGCACTGATGCCAGTTGGAGCAGCAGGATGTTCATCTTCTTCTTCAATGGTCATGAGGTCAATATAGGCCTCCTCGTCTTCTGATTCTGAAGATTTAGAATCACTTTCTGATAGGCTAACAGTCTCCTTGGCCTGGAAATTCTTTTCAACCTTATTTACCTTATGGTGTTGGTGCTTCTTCTCACCTATCTCTTTTCTCTTGACTAGACAATTAACAATGATATGCCCAGGCTTGCTACACCGATAACAAACAATTTTGGATGAAATATGTTTACTGGGTTTAGAATCATGCCTATCTCCTTTGAAGAACTTCTTCCCAGATTTGTTATAATCCTTCTAGTAATGTGACGAGGAGGAAGGATTGTTCTTCAACTGCCTCCTCTTCATCATCTCTGGATATTCCTTAAGAAGTCAACAAACACTCCATCAGACATGTTACTGTCAAATGATATGGACTTAGAGCTTTCTGAATTAGCTGAACTCCTTGGAGGTGAGACAATCCTCCTCCTTCTTAGCAATTTGCTGCATCTCGTAAGAAAGCATCTTTCTAAATAAAGTACAAGGAGGAGTTTTAGCAAGCTTTCCCACTTCTCTGTTTGCACAAATCTTCGTGCCCTAGTCTCTGGTTTGAGAACATAGGAACTTATCATTCAACTCATAATTGTTGAAGACCTTCCCATAGGTCCTTAGCTCTTTAACCACTCAAAAAAAATTTCATTATAGTCAGCTATGTTGTCCTTGCTACTTTGTCTAAAGTCCTCATATTCCTTATTGAGTAAGGATATCCTATTATCCCTAACTTCCTCAATGCCCTCCATATAGACAATTAGGGTGGCCTACATTTCCTTGGATGTCTTGTAGTGGACAAGATTCTTGAAAATGGAATCATCTATTGCACTCATAATGATGTTATGTGCCCTCTTGTCCATGGATGCTAGGATGACCTCATCTAAGGACATCTCAGTGTACTTCTTTGGGGTTTGAACATTAACATCCACTATAGAAATCTTCATAGGGATGATGGGTCCTTTCTGAAATATAATTAGGATCCTAGGGTAAGAAGCTTCCATGAAAAACCTTACCCTCTCCTTCCAAATAAAAAAACTCTCTTTTCTATAGATTGCAAGCTTCATCGACCCCAACTCCTTATGGCTCTCTCCCGAACATATAACTTGAGTACTTGAGGAGAACTCCCGACCATCTCCTAATCTCTACAAAAGATAAGTAGCAGGTAAATAAATATATAATGCAATTACCTGAGGTGAACTAGCGAAAATCTGCTAGTCTATGTAAAGGAGAAGCCAAAAGAAGGTAAATTTATAATATAACGCGAGTACCTGAAGAGAACTCATAAACACCTCCTAATCTCTACAAAAGAAAAGTAAAAAGCAGGTAAACAAACATATTCGCAAGTACTCGATGAGAACTCGCGAACACCTGCTAATCTCTACAAAAGTGAAGTCAAAAGCAGGTAAATAAACATATAATGCGAGTTCCTGAGGTGAACTCGCGAATATTTCCTAATCTTTGCAAAAGAGAACTCCAAAGGAGGTAAATTTAAATTATAAAACGAGTGCATGAAGAGGACATATTGTAACACCTCCATCCGTCATATAAAATATAAAAGAGGGTCTGGCCAGTGCCCTCATGCCATATTCCATAGACAGTCAGTGATGTTACGTATGATTATCAAAACTAGTACATGCATCCTAACTCAGAGCATTCTAGCGGAAACTTTACGGGTTATTACTGAACTCATTAACCATGAATGTCCACTATATATAAACAACCACATTTATATATATCACAGGAATGTACATAAAAATACACAAGAGCGTTTTGCCTTAAGGCCTTACAGTTACACTTCACAGGTGTATATTACATACATCGGCACGCAGGCCGGCCACACATGAAAAAAGTAATACTTTTCAACTCGGCCTTCGAGGGCCAGCATAGTAGCAAGGACTTCAACCAACTATTTCTCGCTGGGTCAAGCACCTGCACATGGACATTACACAATAAGGGCGATAAACAAGGCAATGATTAGCATTCATCTGACTAATTATAACGACCCTACCCAATACCTGGGGTTGCGGTTTAATCCCTGCAAGCAATCCAATCCCAACAGATATATCACAAGAAAGTGCACGACCACACATTTAAATATATCACTAACATCGGCCGCATGGATGATGAGTCTGATATTTATAGGGTTTTTCGAACTTATCTGTGCCAGTTTTCTCACTCGTGTACTGCATTTCAACCGATAATCATTTATATTTGCTTCGATCAGTTAATGACCATACTGTGCACCGCTTTGGCCCGAGGGTGTGCAATTGCGCATTTTGTTATCGGGGATAAGCCCATGGTGCTCCCCATGGACCTTTGCGGTTTTTTTATACGTTTGTTTGGAACTTTTGGGGGCTATGACTCAGTGGGATTCATCGCTGTGCCGGTGGTCGCGATGTCCGGAATTTCATTTCCAACTCCTATGTAAAACGCACGGTCGTGCAAATTTCTTCGCACACTGTTTCAATGAAATCGTGCATTATACACAACAATCCTTGGGACGTCTGTGTCTACCCGTGCATTTTTTTCCCGCACGGTTTCGGCCAAACCGTGCGAGAAGGAATCACACGGTCTTCATATTGTTCTCTGAGTTCCAATGCTCTGTGGTTAATCATGTGTTTTCCTTCACGCCGGCCCTTTTCGATCACAAGAGAGAAAAGTATTTATACATAAAATGTAAACAAGTTCACAGAACCATGTAAATAAAAGTGAATCATATCCTGTCCATCAATGCATATAATAGCAAAATAGATAAATGGGCTCGAGCCCAGTACATCAGAGTCCTCACTACAAGTCACTCATCGCGGAAGATAAGAAAATGCTAATCACTCACGGAGCTGGTCGCTGGTGCACCGGTGCTAGACTGTCCCACCTCCATACGCACCGTACTCCGCTGGTGCTGGTCCCTGTCTCCCATCCGGAGCTCCTGTAATGTTTGGTTCGAAAACAATTAGTCATAAAGACTAAGCCCTATCATCCCCTACCCCTCCCACCACGGCTCCTAAGCACCGGGCGGAGAGGAGGAAAGGGAAGCTACAAAAGTGGAGAAAAGTCAAGCAAGTGACGGTAGACCTAACTAGCAAGTTATAGCAGGTGAACAGTACAAATGTTGTAATAGGTAGAACAATTAATAAATAGCAAATTGTATAAAAGGCAGCTAGAGAATAGTAAGTAAGCAACAAGTAAGTAAGTATGTAACCTTAACTTATATGAATGCCCATACAAACTTATAAGTTAAGGGGTCTTCTGCAAAGCTCCCATCGTATAAAAAGTCCCATACCAATTTATACGTTGGGGTGTCGGTTGTATGCAATTATGAGTGTAGTGATATGCTATGCCATGATTCATGCAAGTGCAACTCACGCACACGACTCTATGCGCACAGACCTTTAGTTCCCCCTGTTCGGGCAGCTAGCTTCACTCCCAGGAACCTCCGTAGTGGCAAACGGAGACAGTGGGTCGGGCCCCCCACTCCTAGGCGGGCATCCACACTACCAGGCCTAGCCCTCCCGTACGCCCCTAGAAGAACACAACCTAGAGTATCCGCGTACTGCTGCTGGATGTACCCTCCAGACTTTCTTTGGCTAAGTGTCCCACACCGCCGAGTCAGCGTACCGATGTCGGTGTGAATGACGATCAGGTACCGAAGACCCACCACCTTTATTCTGTACTCCAACCCTCGAGCCCTCGGCCCCCCGGACAGTCCTGTCCGTGCATCTACCTTCAGAGCTACTGTCTGAATGGCAACAAGTCCTATTTTTCTACTTTCCTAGCTATCGGGGAGTGAGTGTGTGCAACCCTGGTTATACTAGTTGCTCTTTTAATTTATTATTCCTATGGTTTACGTTAGCCCAGGACTGCCCCCGGTATACCCCGTGAAGGGCTCTCAAGGGGCACTAGGAACCAAGACGGCGGCATTACGGCCCGAAGTTCCCTTTCGCAAGGCACTTATTATTATTGGTTGATCTCCCTTAACCCGATCCTCTTTTAGTTACTTTAGTTCTAACCCTAGAGTATTAAGACTCTTCCTCTTCTCCCCGGGATGGACGATCTTTCGTCGTTCCCGTACTCCCTTATTCCAACAAGTCTCCCAATGATGAACTCGATCCTAGTTTGCCCTACCAACCATCAACTATCAAAATTCCGTGGCTTTACTATATGCAGACCATCCTAAACTATATGAGGTACCCAAGGGAAGGTACACTAAGTTGTCTTCCAAATCTCCTATAATTTTTACTGGAGGTCTACCATAACATAATTGGTCTAAATCCAGAAACTTATAATTTTCCTAATTAATCTGATATTTATTTAATTTTTCCAAAGAATGTGCCACGGGTCATTTTAAACATGAACTACATGATCTTCCTAAGTAATGGCTACTCAAAAATCATGATCATTAAATAACAGCAAAATAACCTCAAATACAAATTCTCAGAATTTTATAGAAAGTATTTAACCTCTAAATAATTTATTTATTATAATCATATTAATTCTACGTAGTGAAGGAAGTACTGAAATTATTCATCTAAAAATTATGGAAAAATCACTGGTCAGTAGTATGATATATAAAAGATCTTTGTGCAGAGAATCATTATTTTACTAGCTTGCTAACCACCACTAAAGATTTAATCAAATAATCAAGGTAAAACATACTTAATGAAGCGAGCCTTGGAATTAATCTTCCAAAAATCCCATAAAAATTCACAGAGATTTAAAATCATAATAAACGTTCTCTGCTTAAGTTTCATCACTTTCCAGTGAGTGTGTATTCCCTAATAAATTTTCTAAGCAAACCATACAACTACTGAATCATTAAAGGAAGTATCCAAAATAATGAACATAAAATTCATAGAAAAATATCCAGAGTTGTACCATCTCTATAATTCACTCTCCCCAAATCTCACCACTTTTCAATATGATTTAGTGTCATTTCCTATCTCTATAAGTTTTGCGCCCTAAACTAGGGTTAGACTTTCAGGTATCCCAACGGTCTCCAAATTTACTAAGATTTCATCCAGAGAACAATATTGACCCTATGGTTCTCTTCACCGAATTTTGGGTCAATCCAAGGTCATTTGACCATATGACCTTCACAAACCACCAAGATCCAACCTTAGGGTTTGGCCTTGGTCCTTAGGGTAAACTTACCCCGATCCACCTCAAACTCCATGAGGGGGTGCTAGAGAATATTACTAGCCAGTGGTAAAAATCTCAGCCTCTGTTGAGGTGATCTCACCACTCAAACTTCAAAAGTGCACTTTTAACCTAAGACCCCTTATTAGGGCAAAACTTAGGATTGATCATTTATAGTCCAAACCATCTACAAATGAGATGGAAAATTATACAGAACCTTATGGTGACCCCAGGGACCACTCACCAAAGTTTGGGAGGGTTTGGAAATTATTTAACTATCTAATTAAATTCGGCTAGGATTATTGAATTTTTCTAAAAACTATAGAAAAATATTCTTCAAAAATTCTCATTTTTGGACAGTACTTAGATATATGTACGATTAGACCACACCCCAAATTTCAAGTCATTTGGAAGACTGAATTGTAGTGGGGAATTTTTCTAAGGTCAAGGCAGCCCTCTGGATAGACCTCACCAAAAAGGGTGCTGTGGTCTAACCAGGATTCCGAATCGAGTGAAATTAATTTTGAATTAAAATAGACTTCAAGGGCTACACTTCCGATGTTGATCATTTTTCCTGTAGGAGCCTCTAGGTATTTTTACCAATTTATTTAACAAGACGGATTTTTCATTCAGAAATTATTTTAAAAATAGAATTTATTTCTCATGCCACTGTTCATCTTCTTCAACAGCCCGAACCAGAGGCCTAAAAACCTAATATCCTGTAGCTTTTCCAAGATATTTCCCGACCATCCAGCCATCTCCCTGGCCGGCCACCACCACCACCACCTCCGATGAGGCGAGGGCTATCGTCGGGCGGCGGCACAGCCGCCGGAGAGGCGGTTTCCGGCGAACCCGCCACCATGAAATTTTCGGAAAACCACGAATACGCTCACCCGATCTGGCTCTTTTGAGCCCGATATCTCTCCTAACGATTCCTAAGATCTATCCGCAGAAGAAGAGGGAGGGGAGGACCTTGTTCGCGGGTTGAAGGCGTGCAGAGCGTCGGGAAGCCATTTGCGCGGTGGTGGCGTCGCCGGAAATTCTTCAACAGCAAGGGGAAGTCTGAAACAGTTTGAGGGAGTGTAACATTTTCCTCCTGCTCTTAGGAATCTTTTATAGATCAGCAAATGTGGAGGGGAAGGGGTGAAACGTTGGAGATGAAACGTTGGCGGCCATTAATAACACCCTTATGACGTTTCGGTTATGACGATTGGCAGTTGAAAAGTTGGAGATGAAGAGGTGCTTGCCAGGTGGCAATTTCCTATTGGACCCACTTTTCCTTAATTATTAACATAATTAAAGTAGGGAACGACCCATAAATACTCTTGATTTTCATTCCCATGGTCAGAATTTATTATGGCGTCGGTTACCGAAATTTCCAACCTGGCTTGTCATTTCGGCCTTGGTCACGGGCGTGACACATAGGTCACGAGCGTGACAGGCCCGATTAGCCAGTTCTGGGTTCGACGATCGTCGAACTGAGATCGACGATCGTCGAGCGGTTGTCACGGGCGTGACACCTGGGTCACGGGCATGACAGGCCTGTGCGGCCAATTCTGGTTCGACGACGTCGAACTGAAATCGACGATCGTCGAGCGTGTCACGCCCTATGTCACGGGTGTGACATTGTGGGTCACGGGCGTGGCATGCCTGGTGACTAATTCTGGTTCGACGACGTCGAACTGAAATCGACGATCGTCGAGCGTGTCACGCCCTATGTCACGGGCGTGACATGGCGGGTCACGGGCGTGACATGCCCGTGGGGCCAATTTTGGGTCGGCGACCGTCGACCTGGAATCGACGATCATGGTCACGCCCCATGTCACGGGCGTGACATGGCGAGTCATGGGCGTGATAGGTCTGGTGACAAATTTCTGGGTTCGACGCTCGTCGAACTGAAATCGACGATCGTCGAATGTGGTCACGCCCTATGTCACGGGCGTGACGGGTCGGTCACGGGCGTGACCAACCCATGACCCGATTTCTTGGTCGATTTATTTCAAGTTTTGGGCTCCCTAGGGTTCTACCACAACCAACTGACTCCTAGGGGTCTAGCCGGAAATGGGAAGTTACATCACGGGCGTGACAGGCCCGAACGACAGATTTCGAGGTCGACGATCTTCGAATTGAGATCGACGATCGTCGAAGGCTGGTCATGCCCTAAGTCACGGGCGTGACACCATGGTCACGGGCGTGACATGCCCGGGCCGCAAGGTCGACGATCGTCTCACGGCGATCGACGATCGTCGAAGGAGTCACGCCCTTAGTCACGGGAATGACACCTTTGTCACGGGCGTGGCATGCCCAGGCAGCACATTCGACGATCGTCTCGTGGAGATCGACGATCGTCGAAGTAGTCACGCCCAAGTCACGGGCGTGACGGGTCGGTCACGGGCGTGACCAACCCGTGACCCGAAATATTGATCGCTTTATTTCAATTTTATGTGTTTCCTGGGGTTCTGTCACGACCAACTGACTCCTAGGGGTCTAGCCGGAAATGGGATGTTACAAATCCCAATAAACAAAACAAAAATTTCGTCCCCGAAATTGAGGTTGAGCCTACGGGGATTTCTATCGGAATAAATTAAACTTGTAACATCCCATACGATCTTTCTATTGGGTTCAGGCGACTATCTGTTTGATAGACGAAGACAATCTCCCCAATAAACAAAAGATTAGCCCCTACCTTTCTGATTAAGTGCGCATGCCTAGGTCCTGGATTTTCCTTATCTAGTCTTAACATTCCAAAACAAGAAGGCAATCTATAGTATACCGAGAGGTGGTGAGATGTACCTGACTGAACAACTCCGGGTATCTTTGCCTCATCAGATCCTGCGGTTCCCAGGTGTGCTCCTCCTGACCGTGGTTTCTCCACAGAACCTTGACTAAGGGGATCTTTTTGTGGCGCAAGATCCGTACTCCTTTGTCGTCGATCCGAACCGGCTCCAAGTGAACAGATCGGTCTGAAGCTACCGGCCCTTCGGTGGTCAAAATCCGCTGCTCCGGGCGTAGTAGAGCCCTTCTCAGCGAAGAGATGTGGACGACGTCGTGTAGAGCTGCCAGCTCTGGTTGCAACTCTAGCCTGTAGGCTAGGGGTCCGATCCGCTCCAGGATCCGGTAAGGGCCCATATACCTAGGGCTGAGTTTCTTCCTCCGACCGCGCACCCGTGAGACTCTGTGCATGGGCCGGATCTTCAAGAACACTCGATCCCCTACCCGAAACTCCACCTGACGATGCCGGGCGTCATAGTATTTAGCCTGTCTGCTCTGCGCCTCCAACATCCTATCTCTGATCAGTCTCACCTGAGCCTCGGTGTCTTCAACGAAATCCGATCCCAGCAGCTTCGGATCCTCGTCCTGAACCCAAGAAAGCGGGGTCCTACATTTTCGTCCATACAAGGCTTCATAAGGCGCCATCCTGATGCTGGACTAGTAGCTATTATTGTAGGAGAAATCGACCAACGGTAACATCTTCTCCCACGGCTCCCCTCGGTCCAGTATACACAGTCGTAGTAGATCCTCCAACGTCCTGTTGGTGCGCTCTGTCTGCCCGTCCGTCTGAGGGTGGAAGGCCGTGCTAAAAGTCAAACGGGTGCCCAGGTATGCCTGCACTGACCGCCACTCCCTGGATGTAAACCGTCCATCGCGGTCCGACACTATCGTTCGGGGCACGCCATGATATCGGACATACTGCTCCACAAACTTCCGTACCAGCACTCCCATCGGATCGTCCTTCCTGATCGGTATAAAGCGGGCCACCTTTGTCGACCGATCAACAATCACCCAGATCGAGTCATTCCCCGTCCGAGACCGGGGAAGACCATGTATAAAATCCATAGCTATATCGTCAAACTTCCACTCCGGCACCGGGAGTGGCTGCAACAGTCCTGCGGGGTTCCTGCACTCCGCCTTTACCAACTGACACGCCTCGCAATAGGTCACGAAGTACGTAATGTCCTTCTTCATGCCCGGCCAAAACATCATCCTCTTCAAATCAGCGGTCATCTTTGTGATCCCCGGGTGCACCGAGTACCGGCTGCAATGCGCCTCCATCATAATATCCTCTCGGATCTGGCCTCCTGCGGGTATATATACTCTGCCTCTACAGTGGAGCAAACCATCTCTCAGGGAATAATCTCCTGTCGAACCTTCCTCCAAAGCTCGGAACATCGGCTCCGCCCACGCATCTGTCCTCTGTCCGTCCCGAATGCGATCCCGAATATCGTCTATGGCCACCATCGATGCCAGATACTCCCTATACAGAACTGGGTCATCCTCGGACACTAGGGATATCTGCATATCTCTGAATGACCGGACTAGCTCCATGGACATAACCTGGGGCCCATCTTCGGAAGTCCACATTCCCTAAACTAGGTCCGAGGGAACCCAAGCCAATACTAATTTACCCAATAAACAAAAGTTTAGCCCCCAATAAACAAAAGATAAGCCCCTACCTATCTTGGGCTAAGCATCTTTTATATTACCATGTTATCTCCGTCCTAGTTGGGTGCACAATCCCTAGGGCATCAATCTTCGACTTAGGGTTCCAACCTGAAACTTGTTGATATACTTCATACATAAAACTCTCAGAGTCACATTTATGACAACCTTATCCCGGTCAAAATGTTCCTAATCCCAAATGGGTATCTTCCGAACTTGAATTCCTATCCGACCCTCGGTGTTTGTCTTGGTGGTTGTCTCCGAGTAATCTTATTACCGGTATGAGGGTAAAGACTACTTGTCTTCTACCATTCTGCTAATGGATTATTGGTCAGTTCCAATAGATTGAGTAATCCTTGTTAGGGACACCAGAGTTTATGTCTTAGGTATCCATTCACCTATTAAACTCCTCCTTTAATCTCTTTAGGCATTTCCTTACCTAACCAAATTCATACTTAAGGTCTGTTTCGGACTAGGGCACAATATAAGTTGTCAGGTTAGTCACGTATCGTAGCGGTCGGGTCTAACCTATTGACTAGAGAATTACAAGAAGAGGTCTTTACAGCCGGAGGATCTCCCTGCTGGGGGCAGGGTTTTCCTCAAGCTACAAAGAAGAATTTCATTTGTTGAAGAAGTGGACAATTTATATGTGATCACCATATGGGCACACCACTGCTTCCACTGCTTAGTTTGTCCCCAAACTAAACTCGCGCGGGGGTGACCCAGGGTTTGTGGACTGCTACTTTCTTCTGATCGATGTTTCCTCTGATACCACTTGTAAAACCCCCTTTTTTTTCTTTTTCAACCACCGGGGTCTTATCCCAGAATTGCCGCTTTGCGGTGGCACCGACATCTCGGGAAGGCAACCACTACAAAACGCCAATTCTGCCGGCCCTTTTCGATCACAAGAGAGAGAAGTATTTATACAAAAAAAATGTAAACAAGTCCACAGAAACATGTAAATAAAAGTGAATCATATCCAGTCCATCAATACATAACAACAGGAAAATAGATTAATGGGCTCGAGCCCAGTACATCAGAGTCCTCACTACAAGTCGCTCATCGCGGAAGCTAAGAAAATACTAGTCACTCACGGAGCTGGTCGCAGGTTCACCGGTGCTAGACTGTCCCACCTCCATACGCACCGTACTCCGCTGGTGCTGGTCCCTGTCTCCCATCCGGAGCTCCTATAATGTTTGGTTCGAAAACCATTAGTCATAAAGACTAAGCCCTATCATCCCCTACCCCTCCCACCACGGCTCCTAAGCACTGGGCGGAGAGGAGGAAAGGGAAGCTACAAGTGTGGAGAATAATCAAGCAGGTGACAGTGGACTTAATCTAGCAAGTTGTAATCGGTGAGCAGTTAATATGATTGTTATAATAAGTCTAGCTGTAAGAAAAGCAAATATGTGAATTTAAACCTTCACTTATGCGAGAACACATAAGCAAAAGGGATCTTTTGCAAGGCTCCCATCGTATAGAGTGTCCCATACCACTTATACGTTGGGGTGTCGGTTATCAAACATCAATGGTTGTTATATATTGAAAATAACCTTTGATTTATAAACATGCCCACACAAGCCTATAGACCAAGGGGTCGTTTTGCAGGTCCTAATGTATAAGCGTCTCATACCACTTATACTTTAGGTGTCAGGGTTAAATGAATTGATTATGCTATGACATGCTAGTGGGTATGATGAAACATGCAAGTGCAACTCACACACCCGACTCTGTGCACACAGACCTTTAGTTCCCCCTTTCGGAGCCGTTACCTCCCTGGATACCTCCGTAGTGGCAGACGGAAGCGGTGGGTTGGGCCTCGCCCACCTCAAAACCAGTAAAAGCACCACTGGTCTGACCTATCGTACGCCTCAACGCTTGGTGCACTAAGCGGACGCCTGCGTACTCTTGCCGGCTGGCGCACCGGACTTCTGTTGGCAAACTGCTTACCACCTCGCCGAGTCAACGATATCGGTGTCGGTGCAATCGAACTCCCCGATATCGAAAAACCCACCACCTTAACTTAGTCCTATCTTATGCACATGCAAGTTTATCGTAAACACACAAAACCGAGCCGAAGCTCCCCGGACCAAAACGTCCGTCTCCAAACCAACCGAGCTGAAGCTCCCCGGACCATCCCGTCCGTCTCTTAACCAACCGAGCCGAAGCTCCCCGGACTCAAATGTCCGTTTCCAAATCACCCGAGCCGAAGCTCTCATCAATCTTCCTGTGCCAATAGTGTTTGTGAAGAGTGCAACCCTAGTTACTAAGTTACTCTTGTCGGTTTGTTATTACAGTTTACGTTAGCCCAGGACTGCCCCCGGTATTCCCCGTGAAGGGCTCTCAAGGGGCACTAGGAACCAAGACGGCGGTATTACGGCCCGAAGTTCCCTTTCACAAGGCACTTAATATTATTGGTTTATTTCCCTTAGCCCGATTCCTTCTCATATTACGATAGACTATCCTAGGGTAATTTTTAACCTTCCTCTCTTCGGGAAAAGCGATCTTTCGTCGAACCCGAGCACCTCTTAACTCTAGCTATCACCACTTCTCGCTACTCTTTATATCTTCCTATTGCGTTTTCCTCCACATTTCCACCCAGACAAAATGTTTAACTCCAATGACTTCCTCAGATCATGTCCTATGGTATTTCACAAATTGCTATATGCAGACCGACCTAGGCTACATGTTGAACCGGTTATGCAACGATCCATTACTCATCCAAATGCCCTAAAATTTTTACTGGAGACTTACCATGATATAAATGACCTAAGTCCAGAAAATGGAAATTTTCCTAACTCATTTGGCATTTAATTAAATTCCTCGAAAATCCCAAGGGCTACCGGTTTGAACATGAACTACCCTAAGTTCTCATGCAAGATGTCCAGCAAATCTATGATAAATACTAGGTTATATCAATAGGTTAAATCCTAAGTATCATAATTTTTCTATCATTAAAAGGGCATGAAAAATATTTTAGAAATAATCTCTAACTTCTGTTGTTTATGAATCAAGTACAGAAAATATTCTTCCAAAAATTATAAATAATTTATGCCATGCAGATAAAGGCCTAAAATTAGCACTGGCCAAGTCTCATAATTTTCCAGCATGTATTTTATCCATAATTAATTTTTAAACATAAAAGCCCTTTCTATCATCTGTGAATAAAGTACTAGATTTACTCAACATAAAATTCTATGAAAATCCACAGATCAATGTTATACTAGTCAAGATCTATATCCAGAATTTTAACTGATTATAATTAATTTAAAGCCTCCAAATAATTGAAACAACAAGTCGGGCAAATAATCCTTTAACACATGAAGTATAATATTTATCAATCATAAAATTCCAGGAAAATTATCATAAGTCTAAAACATCCTAAAACTCCCTCCTCCCGAGTTTCATAATTTTTGGATTAGATTTAGTGCTTAAAATAACTAAAATACATATTAATCCTAAACCAAAATCTCAACTTCCGAGGTACCTAATTACCTCAAATTCCTTCACTATTTCAACCAGAGGGTTTTCATCATATCATCCCCCTCTCCTACAAATTTCAAGGGCATACAAGAACTTTTGCTCCTATGTCCTTCACAAATCTCAAAGTCCCACCCATTGGATTTGAGCCAACCTCTTAGGGTAAAATTCACCCTAATCCACACCATGTTACCCAAGAGGGTAGACATACACTCCACAAATCAGTGGCCACAACTTCAGCCTCTTTTGAGGAGATTTGTCCACTCCATTTCCAATTGTACTTTTCCCCAAAGTACCCCTCACCAAGACCTATCTAGGGCTTGATACTTCCCTATTCAAAACTCGACCAATTGAGTTGAAATTATGTACAGATCTTAACATTGATGTCAGGGACCACCACCCAAAATTTGGGAGAGTTTGGACTTAGTTTCATCTCCTAATTAATTTTATAATGTTTGTTAAAATTTTACAAAAACTTTAGGCAAAAGTTCTCCAAAAATTCTAATTTTTGGACAGCCTCTCGTTATACATATTATAGATCTCCAGTCCAAATTTCAAGTCATTTGAACATGTTATGAACCGTGGGCAACCATTTCAATTTCTGGTTAGCCTAGGTCTTGATCCCACCAAAGTCAGTGCTGTGGTCAAACCACTCACCCAAATTGAATAAAATCAATTTTATATTAAAGTAGACCCAGAGGGCTACAACATTTGTGACTGGTCATTTTTCCTAATTCGGCATCTAAGTGGCTCGTTTTGCAGCCTCAAAATATACTAATCCAAGTATATTTTTCCTTATAAAATTATTTACATAAGTTATATATTATAAACCGTTTTTACTGTTCATCTTCTACAGAACCCGAAAACCAGAACACAGGAAGCCATTTTTCCTGTAACATTTCCGTGATCCGTCGCCGGCCGTCCGGTCACTTCCCTAGCCAGCCACCACCACCACCACCTCCGTTGAGGCGACGGCTATCGGTCGGCGGTGGTTTGGCCGCCGGAGGTGGCGGTTTCCGGCGAACTCAAAATATCTTTTTCATGGTTTTCCATGAAAACGAGAGATGAGTCCGGCTCCATTGAGCGCGAACTTCCTTTTTAAGAATCCTAAGATCTACCCATGAAAGAGAAGGAGCAGAGGAGGACCTTGTTCGCGGTTTGAAGGCGAGAAGAACGACGGGGTGCCATGGCGCGGTGGTGGCGTTGCTGAACTTCTCCTACAGCAAGAACAAGTATCTGATCCGATTACTTGAGCGTGTAACCTTCTCCTCTTGCCCCAAGTGGGCTTTTATAAGTCAGAAAGTGGGAAGATGAATGGGTAAAGCCTTAATGGCCATGAAGGCTCCTCCCCTTAACGCTTCGGTTATGATGCAGGGCCGTTGAAACGCTGGAAAACGAAGAGGTGTTCGCCAGGTGGTGATTTCCTATTGGACCAACATTTTCCTTATTTATTTAAATAATTAAGGAAGGAAACAGCCCATAAATACTCCTGGTGTAACTTCCCACACCCGCATTTATTTCCACGCGTGTTAGAATAATTTCGGCCCTGAACCGTCGTTTCGGCCAATGTCACGGGCGTGACTCATAGGTCACGGGCGTGACAGGCCCGGATAGCCAATTCTGGGTTCGACGATCGTCGAACTGAGATCGACGATCGTCGAAGGATGGTCACGGGCGTGACACCTTGGGTCACGGGCGTGACAGGCTCGGGTGGTTAGTTATGGGTTGACGATCGTCGATTTGAGATCGACGGTCGTCGAATGGTGGTCACGCCCTGGGTCACGGGCGTGACCTCTAGGTCACGGGCGTGACAGGCCCGAACGGCAGATTTCGAGGTCGACAATCGTCGAATTGAGATCGATGATCGTCGAAGGCTAGTCACGCCCTAAGTCACGGGCGTGACACCATGGTCACGGGCGTGACATGCCCGGGCCGCAAGGTCGACGATCGTCTCACGGCGATCGACGATCGTCGAAGGAGTCACGCCCTTAGTCACGGGCGTGACACCTTTGTCACGGGCGTGACATGCCCAGGCAGCACGTTCGACGATCGTCTCGTGGAGATCGACGATCGTCGAAGTAGTCACGCCCAAGTCACGGGCGTGACGGATCGGTCACGGGCGTGACCAACCCGTGACCCGAAATATTGATCTCTTTATTTCAATTTTATGTGCTTCCTGGGGTTCTGTCACGACCAACTGACTCCTAGGGGTCTAGCCGGAAATGGGATGTTACACATTCAATGCCTAGTTTCGAGAGCAATTTTGCCTCTCCGCAATTTTTCCTTGATCGTGCTACTCGTTTTTCGTGCGAGTCGGCTGATGATGCCATATTCGTAAGTGATTCGGTGCTTTAGGTTGCGCCAATATGGGATGAGGACTTTACAATCTCTTACGGAGAATTTGGATCTTCGGAATGCTATGACCCACCCCAGTGGGATGAAGGATATCCCCTTTATGATGCGTAGGTTTGAACCTCCTTATTGGATGAGTAGGTCCCTCTTTTCGCCACGTACCATGAGTATTCAGATTCCCCTCGATACAACTCATATGACACCGATAATGATCTGTGCTCGGATCCTACTGAGTGTGATACCGGGATAACACTCTCATATTCTGCATATTTTAGTTTTTCCTATAGTTTATTACTTGACCCCCTTCATTATCTGAGCCTGTTTGGGTTGAGTCTCAACAGGTACGTTGGGATGATAATGATCCTAATGCTCATGCCGTTGGCAAGTTCATTTGCTTGTGTGAGAAGGTTCCAACCTCCTTCACAGTAGAAGCACATGTCGTCATCATCTCCACTTATGGACCTGTGATGGATGACAACTTACTAGTCAAGGATTAAGCTGGCGACAAGATTAGCGAGGACCAGTGGTCCTCCTCTTCTTATTTCTAATTTCCTCTACCTGAGTTGTGCAGGTATTATTATTTAAGGAGAGGGGTAACTGAATTACCATTGTATCTGTTAGGTACATTGGAAACTATGTACTAGATTTCGAGAAGCCTCCCCTTACTCAATGATATACATCAAAATATATTTGATGGGATGTTTGATTTTCAGTGTGCAAGTTTAAGAAAAGCAGGAAAATTTCTAAGTACAAGTGTCGACACTTGTAAGGTATTGTGTCGACACCAGAAGCAGGAGTTGTAGCAACACCCAGGAATTATTTTGACACCTAAAGCAGGAGCTGTGTCAAAGCAGTTATGTCGACACTAGAAATAAGGCTAGCAGGCTTAAATATTTAATACTGAAAGAGAACCTTGACTTATAAGCACGCTCGCACGAACTTATAGGCCAAGGGGTTGTTTTGCAAGGCCTAATGTATAGAGCATCCCAGACCGCTTATACATTAGGTGTCAGGTTATATGCAATGGTTATGCTATGAAATGCAATTATGCTATGATGTGAACATGCAAGTGCAACTCACCCACTCGACTCTGTGTACATAGACCTTTAGTTCCCCCTTTCGGAGCCGTTACCTCCCAGGATACCTCCGTAGTGGTAGACGGAAGCTGTGGGTTGGGCCTCGCCCACCTCTAAATAAGTAAAGCACTACCGGTCAGACCTATCGTACGCCTCAACGCTTGGTGCACAAAGAGGACTCCTGCGTACTCTTGCCGGCTTGCGCACCGGACTTCTGTTGGCGAAGTGCTAACCACACTTGCCGAGTCAGCATATTGGCGTCGGTGCATCGACCCTCCAATACCGAAGACCCACCACCTTATACCTTCTATGCACATGCAATAATTAAGAGTCCAAACAACAACCGAACCAAATCTCCCCGGACTATCCCGTCCGTCATAATCAACAACCGAGCCGAAGCTCCCCGAACTATCCCTTTCGTCATAATCAACAACTGAGCCGAAGCTCCCCGGACTATCTCGTCCGTCATAATCAACAACCGAGCCAAAGCTCGCCGGGCCACCCTGCCTATCACCATAACCACTGGGCTTATTGCCCGAGTAACCCAAACTATCTCTCGGGACATTGGGGTTTGAGAGTGTGAAATCCTAAGTTTACTATTTACTCTTCAGTTTATTTTATGCCTACGACTTAGGTTTGACCCAGGACTGCCCAAGGTATTCCCGGTGAAGGGCTCTCGAGGGCACTAGGAGCTATGATGGGCTGAATCCCAAAGCTCCCTTTCGCAAGGCACCTATTCTTGTGGGTTGGTAACTAATCCCATATCCATTACCCATTTCTTTTTCATATTACGGTAGACTAGACCTTTCACTCTTCGGGGAAAGACGATCTTTCGTCGAACAAGCACTACTCAACACTACCGACTCATATCTCACTACTTAACCTAAACTTCTAGGATGACTCATCCACATCTACAAAATCCAACAAGATGGCTAACTCCAATTATGCTAAATCATTTCCTTTCAACAATTTACTAAATGCAGACCACAAGGTTAAATGCCATGCAAAATGGGGAGTACATCAAATAATCATTCAATACTCCTATAATAATTAATGGAGGTCCATTATGACCATTAAGCCCTAAATCCAGAGACCCAAAATTTTCCTTATTTATTTAATAATTTATTCAATTATTCTAGTGACTAAAATTTCCAATAATGAACATGAAGTACCATTTTCAGGCAAGATATCATTCCACTAATTTTATATGATATTTAAAATAAGGATTTAGCTCATCTTCCAAAATATCTAAATTTTTCAATAAGGTTTTATCCCAAAATTCCTATTTCATTTTAACCCTTGAAAATTCATTTAAAGAAATATAAAAGACTATATTGCTTCCAAAAATTCAGAGAAAATTCCAGTATGATTCTAATGGCATATAAATGATTTGGGCCAAATTTCATAATTTATTTATCAGTAAATAATCTTAATTAAATTATTGAATAATTTCCTCATTTAACAAGCTTGTGAAGTAAGTACCTCAAACATGTATCCAAAAATTTTCATAAAATTTATATATGCATAAAATGATTCAAAACTTCCTCTGCCAAACTTTCATGACCTCCCAAGGGTCAGAGAGACCATAATATTCAATTTATTAAATTGAGGCATCCCTTGTGTTACAAATGAAGTACTATAACTATTGTCCCAAAATTCCCAATTAAATTACCAGAGGCTCATAATATCCTTATGACCAATCTACCAAAATTTAACCTTAGTTTGAGGAGTTTAGCTAGCTCATTTCAACCCTACAATATTTGTGCCCTAAACTAGGGTTAGGGTTTTGTGGGTCCCAAATTTTCCAAAACACCCTACTATTTTAACCAGAGGGTTATAGTTACCCTAATACACTCCCTACAAAATTTCATAGTCATACAAGGTGTTTTGGCCACATGCCCTTCACAAGGTACAAAAGCCCTTCCTTAGGGTTTGACCTAGGATCTTGGGGCAAATCAATTCCAAAACTCCCCATATTTCATTGTAAGGTGCACAAGTTCATGCCAAGTCAGTGGCCCAAATTTGAACCTCTGTTGAGGTGAATTGGACATCCTAAACCAACAATACATTTTTAGACCAAAATGCCCTTCTTAGGGCAAGGCTAGGGTTTGCATGATTTCCATTCAAATCATCTCCAAACTTAATGAAATTTTAACCAGAGTTCTATATTGACCTTATATACCTCCCACTAAAATTTGGATGAATTTGTACTTCATTTGACCCATAAATTAATTTACCCTAGATAAATTAAATTATTTACAAAACTATAGAAACATTATCTCCAAAAATTCCGATTTTTGGGCAGAATATAGATATTAGTTAGGGTGACTCCCTGCCAAAATTTCAACTCATTTGGGCTAAGGATGAAGTGTGAGCACTCTATTTAATGTCTGCCTAGACATATGTATAGACCCCACCAAAATGAGTGCCCTGGTCAAACCAGTCCCCCAAATTGGTCCAAACAAATTTTGTATGAACATAAACTCAAAGGAATACATTTTTGTTGTTGACCATTTTCTCTTCAAAGTAATCTAGCTATTTTTAATAATTAATAACATTAAATACAAAAACTGTGACATAAATGAAATCTTAATACATAAAAGCTATAGTTTATATTTATTTATCTGCACGAATCTTGGCGCAAACGGACGGGATCTGGTCATCTCCTTCCTCCAGCCGACGGCCACGATTGCTTCTGCCTGGGCCGATTTCCAGCGGCTGCCGCCGGCGCTCCGGCCACCTCCCCGACCGGCCACCGCCGCCAACACCTTCGTGGTGGTCGGGGCTATCTCCAGGCGGCGGCCCGGCCGCTGGGGAGCACTATTCCGGCGATCCCGATAGTATGGATTTTAATGGAAAATCCATGATTTTGAAAATCCGATTAGGCTCAAATGAGCCCTAACCTTGTCTCTAATGATTCCTAAGGACTACCCATGTAAGAAGGAGTGGAGCAAGACATGTGGTGGCGGCTGTAGCCGTGCTGATCGCCGGATTGGCATGGTGGTGGCCGGTGGTGGTCGGCCTCTTCAAAAACACAGGAAACTTGCTGGCTCCCTCAGGAAAATGGTGGGAATTACTCTCTGGACTTCAGTGAAGCTTTTAAAGAGGGAGAGGAGGGGAGTTAGGTGGCTGAATGCCTTGTGCCATTTTTGGCCATGGTCAACAATGGCGGCTTGGTTAGTAGGGGGGTGGAGCTTGCTCTAACCAGTCCAAAATGGCTGCTGCACTCCCCCTTGTTCTTCTGAATTGAATGGGGAGGTTGGGGAGGGGGGAGGAGGAGCACAAAGTCCTCCTTCCTTCTTCTTGCTTCTCTTTCTCTCTCCTCCATGGGTGGCTTTCTCTCTCCTAGTCACCAAGCCTGAAATTTGGCTCCTCCCTATCCTATGGCAGCCCACAAGTCCATTTGGTCACTTAAGTCAAGGTTAGCCCAATTGCAATGGGCTTGAGCTTGAGTTAGCCTATTTCGGCTAACTTGACCCAAAGTTGGACTAGGGCCCAACTAGGTCAAATTGGTCCTTGAGGTTTCTTCAATGGGTCCTTGGTGACCCATTAGCCTCCCCTAGGGTCAAGGTGGGGTTGGATTGGCCCTTGGAGGTCACTTGACCCTTAACTAGGGAACTTTGACCATTTTAGGTCAAGAGTTGACTTTGGTCAACCTAGCCTTTATAATTGGTCCCAATGGGTCCTTGGTGACCTATTGGCCTCTCACTAGGGCTATGAGGGTATGGGTGGGGTCCACTTGGCTAAGGGACAGTAATTGACCCTTGTGTAGGTCAATTTGACCCAATTTGGGTTAGAGTTGACTTTGGTCAACTAAGCTCCCTTGACTACCCTCCATGGGTCCTTAGTGACCCATTGACCCCTACCTAGGGTTATGGAGGTATAGGGGTGGTCCATTTGGCTAAGAGACTACAATTGACCCTTGTGTAGGTCAATTTGACCCAATTAGGGTTAGAGTTGACTTTGGTCAACTCAGGTCCTTTGGCTACCCTCCATGGGTCCTTAGTGACCCATTGACCTTTTAATAGGGTTATAAAGGTATGGGTGGGGTCTTGGAGTCTTGGTGAAGTTTCATGATCACCTTAAACCAAGGTTTTGGAGTTTACGATTTGCAGACCATAGTGCCTCTATCCACACCACCAGGTCCACTTGACTCTTTCTTAGGCTTCCTAGGGTTTTGTCGTGACAAAACCACTCTTAGGGGTATAGTTGGAAATGGGATGTTACAAATCCCAATAAACAAAACAAAGATTTCGTCCCCAAAATCATGGTTAAGCCCACGGGGATTCCTATCGGGGAGAAGGAAACTTGTAACATCCCATGAGAATCGAAAGGTTTAGATCACGACCATGTTCGCTATGTGAGGTTTAAAGGTGATAATCAAATCTAAGACCAATTCGCTCAATTGGCAAAGTCTAGACCCCAATAAACAAAAGTTTAGCCCATATTCTTGAAATTTCAGCCCTACTTAGTTTAAAATAGGAAGGTAAATTGAACATTCTGAGAGGTTGTGAGGTATACCTGACTGAAGAGTTCCGGGTATCTTTGTCACATCAAGTCCTGGGGCTCCCATGTGTGCTCCTCTCTTCCGTGATTTCTCCACAGGACCTTGACTAATGGAACCTTTTTGTGGCATAAGACTCGTACTCCCTTGTCGTCAATCCGGACCGGTTCTAGGTGAACTGACCGATCAGATGCTATTGGACCATCTGTGGTTGTAACTTGCTGCTCTGGGCGTAGTAGAGCTCTCCTGAGAGAGGATATATGGAATACGTCGTGCAGACTTGCCAGCTCCTGTGGCAGCTCCAGCCTGTATGCCAAGGGACCGATCCGTTCCAGGATCCTATAAGGCCCCATGTATCTTGGACTGAGCTTCTTCCTCTGTCCGCATACCCGAGTAACTCCATGCATTGGTCGGATCTTCAAGAACACCTGATCTCCTACCGGGAATTCCACCTGACGGTGCCGAGCGTCGTAATACTTATCCTGCCGGCTTTGTGCTTCCATCATCCTGTCCCGTATCAATCTCACCTGAGCCTCGGTGTCCTCGACAAACTCCGAATCCAATGCCTTAGGGTCCTCGTCCTGTATCCATGACAGCGGAGTCCTGTACTTCCGTTCGAACAACACCTCATAAGGAGCCATCTTTATACTAGATTGGTAGCTGTTATTATACGAGAACTCGATCAGCAGTAATAACTTCTCCCAAGGTTCACCGCGATCTAATATGCAGAGTCGTAGTAAATCCTCCAGAGTCCGGTTAGTTCGTTCCGTCTGTCCATCCGTCTGGGGGTGGAAAGTCGTACTGAATGTTAGTCGAGTGCCCAAGTAAGTCTGCACTGACCTCCACTCCCTGGATGTAAATCGCCCATCCCGGTCTGACACAATCGACTTGTGGACGCCATGATAGCGAACGAACTGCTCCACAAACTTTCGGACTAGCACACTTACCGAGTCATCCTTCCTGATTGGAATAAACCTGGCTACCTTTGTCAGCCGGTCGATGATCACCCAGATCGAATCATTCCCTATCCTCGATCGAGGAAGTCCGTGTATAAAGTTCATGGCGATATCATCGAACTTCCACTCTGGTACTGGGAGTGGCTGCAATAATCCTGCGGGGTTTCTGCACTCCGCTTTCACCAACTGGCATGCCTCGGAATGGGTCACGAAGTAGGTGATATCCTTCTTTATGTCGGGCCAGAACATAGTCTTCTTCAGATCCGCAGTCATCTTTGTAATCCCCGGGTGTACTGAATATCGACTGTAATGAGCCTTCATCATGATGTCCTCCCGGACCTTGCCTCCCTCTGGTATGTAGACCCATCCTCTAAAGAATACTAAGTCATCCCTCAGTGTGTAATCTCCCGCAGTGCCTGCTTCTAAGGCACGGAGTATCGGCTCTAGCTGGGTATCCTGCCTCTGTCCATCCTTGACCCTTTCTCGTATGTCACCAGTGGCGATTAATGACGAAAGATACTCTCGGTATAACTCAGGGTGATCCTCGGACACCAGGGATATTTGCATCTTATCTAACATCTGAACTAACTCCAAAGCCATCAACTGTGTTCCTACTCCGGCATTTGCGGTCTTTCGGCTCAGTGCATCTGCTACCACATTCTCCTTTCCTGGGTGGTAGTGCATCTCATACTGGTAGTCTGCCAAAAATTCCACCCATCGTCTTTGTCTGATGTTCAGCTCTTTTTGCGTGTCCACATACCTCAAATTTTTATGGTCGAAGTATATGTCGCAGTGGACACCGTACAGATAGTGATGCCAGACTTTTAGTGCAATGATGACAACTCCCATCTCTAAGTCATGGACTGGGTAGTTTTGCTCGTGCTTCTTTAGCTGCCGAGAAGCGTAAGCTATCACATGGCCATTCTGCATAAGCACTGTACCCATGCCTTGGTAGGAGGCACCGGTGTAGACCTGGAATCCCTCTTTCCCTGATGGGAGAGCAAGTATAGGAGCCGAAGTGAGTCGCCCCTTTAGCTCTTGAAAAGCCGCCTCACACTGTGGGGTCCAGATAAAGGGCACCTCCTTCCTTGTCAGAGATGTGAGTGGAAGGGCGATACGAGAGAATCCCTCTACGAACTTCCGGTAGTAACCGGCGAGTCCTAGGAAACTTCGTACATCTGTGGCCGTCTTCAACTGTGGCCAGTCCCGAACTGCTTGGATCTTGGCCGGTTCCACTGCCAACCCAGCACCACTGATGATATGGCCTAGGAAGGCCACCTCCTTCAACCAAAACTGGCATTTGCTGATCTTCGCATAGAGCTTGTGCTCCCGTAGTCTCTCCAGAGTCAGCGTCAGATGCTGAGTATGCTCCTCTTCCGTCCTAGAGTAGATCAGGATGTCGTCTATGAATACTATGATGAACACATCCAAGTAGGCCTCAAAAACCCGGTTCATGAGGCTCATGAATTCCGACGGAGCATTTGTGGGCCCAAAAGGCATCATGGTAAACTCATATAGCCCATATCTGCTACTGAAAGCAGTCTTTGGAATGTCCTCCTCCTGGATCCGTAGTTGGTAGTAACCCGACCGTAAATCCAGCTTCGAGAAATAATGGGCTCCCTCCAGCTGGTCGAATAATTCGTCTATCCGTGAAAGCGGATAGGTATTCCGGACGGTCAGCCTGTTTAGTGCTCGATAATCGATGCACAGACGAAGTGTCCCATCCTTCTTCTTCATAAATAAGACCGGGGCTCCCCATGGCGAGGAACTCGGTCTAACAAATTCGGCTTCCACTAGTTCCTAGAGTTGGCTTCGAAATTCTGTCAGCTCTTTTGGGGCCATCCGCTAAGGGGCTCTAGCTGCCGGCTTAGCCCCCGGCACCAGCTGTATCCGGTGCTCCCAGTGCGGGGGTAGCCCAAGCAGTTTCTCTGGAAATACGTCGGCAAAATCTCTCACCACCGGAATACCCGAGGTAGAGACCTTGGCCTAAGTCATTTCAAATATTACCTCATACACTTCTTCCCCCTGTAAGTGAGCCTTGACGGCCTGTACAGATGACAACATGAGAGGGGAAATAGATCTAGTACCTTCAATGACGAGGTAGGAATCTCCATGTCTCACGGTAACTCTCTTGGACGTGCAGTCAATTTGAGCATGATTCCAGTTCAACCACGTCATTCCTAGGATCAAATCAAAGATTGACATCTTTATGATCGTCGCTGGAGCTTCAAATATCCTTCCGCCGATCTCCGCCTCCATATTGCAGTGGGCTGAGGTGAACAACTCTGATCCGTCGGGTAATCGTATACTCATCATAAGACACGTGAATCGTTCCACGCCTTCCAACCCTTCTACGAAGGCTTCCGATACAAACGAGTATGAAGCACCCGTATCAAATAGTGTATAAGCGGGTTTGCCGCTGACGAAAACTATTCCTGGGGGTGGGGAAAGTTAAATGTCTTAGAATCTAGTTATGGTTTTCTTCCCTAGATTATCACTTCTTTATAAACTTAAAGGTCATGAGGAAATAAGTTTATGATTTTCTGACGTACAAGTGATTACTTGCTCCGGGTTCCGGGGTTGAGCCAAATCTAGTGCATAAATTTGCTCACTCTGCTGCCTGCGATCTGCACCCTGGACACCACGTCCTCGACCACACCCTCGTCCTCCAAACTGTTGGGCGTGCGGGGCATCCTGGGGTGCTGGTAAAGGTGCTCCCCTCATGGGGCAGTTTCTCCGAATGTGTCCTATCTGATGGCAGTTGTAGCACTCCGGTGGGGGAAATGCCATACCCCCGGGTCTCGGTGCCTCCCTCATTTGAAGAGGCTGAGGGGCCAATATCACCTGCTCCCTCGGCTCCTGCCTCACTTCCTGTCAAGGCTGGTCCTCTATCCTTCTCCCACCTGGTATAGCACCTTGCCGTTGATTATTTCTGGCTCTCAGGCCCTGATCTTCCGCTTGCCGCTTCCGGCCCCGAGTGGTGTGCCAGTAAGCCTCAATCCTCTTTGCCATCTCCAAAATCTGGGAGATAGGCTCGTCGGATACAAACAACAAAGCATCCCTCAAGTCCTCCCTCAGGCCCTTATAGAATCTCTTGATGTATCCAGCTTCGTCCAGCTGGTAAGAATCTGCATATCGAGCCAAATGGTCGAACTCCCGATGGTACTCTACCACTGTCCTGGTGCCCTGCTTCAGCTGTAAGAACTGCTCCTCCAACTCATCCCTAGCCGACTGTGGAACAAAATGCTCCAGCAGCGCTGTTCTGAACGCTTCCCAGGTAACTTCCGTAACCTCCCTATCAGCAAACATTGTGTCCAGCAGCGTCTTCCACCACCTCTTGGCATGGGACTCCAGGCAGGAGACAACCAAGGCCACCCTCTCCTCCCAAGGACACCGTATCCCAGTCAGCATTTCGTACATAATATCTAGCCATTCTTCTGTCCGTACAGCGGATTCTGTCCCCAAGTAAGATGGAGGGGAGAGTCCTCGAAAGATGCTCAGCCAATTGGCCCCCGGGTTTGGCTGCGGAGCCGGAACCTGCTGAGCCTTGAAAGCATCTAGAATGGCCGTCAGCGTTTGACCCATCTCCGAGTGTAGGAATGGAGTGGGGACCAGGGGAGGTGGTGCAACAGTCGGAGTCTGCTGAACTCCGCCTTGTGGTGTTGGCTGCGCTGGGGGCTGCGTAATAGAAGACAAATATAAGAAGTCTCACAGATTTAACTAAAAGTGGACAATTTTCATGTGATTTCCCATATGGGCCTACCACTGCTTCCGCTGCTTAGTTTGTCACCAAACTAAACTCGAGCGGGGGTGTCCCTGGGTTAGTAGACTGCTACTTTTCTGATCGAGGTTTCCTCTGATACCACTTGTAAGACCCCCATTTTTTTTCTTTTTCGACACCGGGGTCTTAGGCCCAGAATCGCCACCTTGCGGTGATACCTTCGCACCCGGGAAGATCGTCACTATAAGATGCCGAATATTCCGGCCAAAATCGATCACAACTATAGCAATAGAATGAAAACAAGTCCACTGAAAATCACATGTATAGAAAATAAGCTCCACGAAGGGAGTGTCCACAGATAGTATATATAATAAAAATCTTGGGCTTATGCCCGGTACATCAAGTCCTCACTACAAATCACTAATCGCGGAAGCAAACTAATATAACTACTAGTGTTCGGGACTTACAGTCCCTGCTGTCTGGACTCCAGTACTAGACTGTCCGATCTCCAAGCGTGCCGACCTCCGGGGCTGCTCCTCCATGCTGGGCTCCGTGGTCCCCTAAATGATGTGGTTCGAAAACCGTTAGTCTAAAAGACTAAGTGCTATCGTCCTCCGCCCCTTCCCCCATGGCTCCTAAGCACCGAGCGGGGAGAAGGAAAGGAAAGGACATGAAAGTGGAGAATGTCAAATAGCAGATGGCAGTGGAATTAGACTAGCACTTCTAAGTATGGTAATAATGATACAAATTTAGAATAAGTAACCTTAACTTATGTGAATACACATAAGCTAAGGGATCTCTTGAAGGGCTCCTATCGTATAAAAAGTCCCATACCGATTTATACGATAGGGTGTCGCTTTTACTAGCAGGCTTAAATATTTAATATTGAAAGAGAACCTTGACTTATAAGCACGCTTGCACGAACTTATAGGCCAAGGGGTCATTTTGCAAGGCCTAATGTATAGAGCATCCCATACCGCTTATACATTAGGTGTCAGATTATATGGAATGGTTATGCTATGAAATACAATTATGCAATGATGTGAACATGCAAGTGCAACTCACCCACTCGACTTTGTGTACACAGACCTTTAGTTCCCCATTTCGGAGCCGTTACCTCCCAGGATACCTCCGTAGTGGCAGACGGAAGCGGTGGGTTGGGCCTCGCCCACCTCTAAACCAGTAAAGCACTACCGGTCAGACCTATCGTACGCCTCAACGCTAGGTGCACAAAGCGGACTCCTGCGTACTCTTGCCGGCTTGCGCACCGGACTTCTGTTGGCGAAGTGCTAACCACACTTGCCGAGTCAGCGTATTGGCGTCAGTGCATCGACCCTCCAATACCGAAGACCCACCACCTTATACCCTCTATGAACATGCAATAATTATGAGTCCAAACAACAACCGAACCAAATCTCCCCAGACTATCCCGTCCGTCATAATCAACAACCGAGCTGAAGCTCCCCGGACTATCCCGTCCATCATAATCAACAACCGAGCTGAAGCTCCCCGGACTATCCCGTCCGTCATAATCAAAAACCGAGCCAAAGCTCGCCGGGCCACCCTGCCTATCACCATAACCACTGGGCTTATTGCCCGAGTAACCCAAACTATCTCTCAGGACATTGGGGTTTGAGAGTGTGAAATCCTAAGTTTACTATTTACTCTTCAGTTTATTTTATGCCTACGACTTAGGTTTGACCCAGGACTGCCCAAGGTATTCCCAATGAAGGGCTCTCGAGGGCAGTAAGAGCTATGATGGGTTTAATCCCAAAGCTCCCTTTCGTAAGGCACTTATTCTTATTGGTTGGTAACTAATCCCATATCCATTACCCATTTCTTTTTCATATTACGGTAGACTAGACCTTTCACTCTATGGGGAAAGACGATCTTTCGTCGAACAAGCACTACTCAACACTACCGACTCATATCTCACTACTTAACCTAAACTTCTAGGATGACTCATCCACATCTACAAAATCCAGCAAGATGGCTAACTCCAATTATGCTAAATCATTTCCTTTCAACAATTTACTAAATGCAGACCACAAAGTTAAATGCCATGCAAAATGGGGAGTACATCAAATAATCATCCAATACTCCTATAATAATTAATGGAGGTCCATTATGACCTTTAAGCCCTAAATCCAGAGACCCAAAATTTTCCTTATTTATTTAATAATTTATTTAATTATTCTAGTGACTAAAATTTTCAATAATGAACATGAAGTACCATTTTCAGGCAAGATATCATTCCACTAATTTTATATGATATTTAAAATAAGGATTTAGCTCATCTTCCAAAATATCTAAATTTTTCAATAAGGTTTTATCCCAAAATTCCTACTTCATTTTAACCCTTGAAAATTCATTTAAAGAAATATAAAACACTATATTGCTTCCAAAAATTCAGAGAAAATTCCAGTATGATTCTAATGGCATATAAATGATTTGGGCAAAATTTCATAATTTATTTATCAGTAAATAATCTTAATTAAATTATTGAATAATTTCCTCATTTAACAAGCTTGTGAAGTAAGTACCTCAAACATGTATCCAAAAATTTTCATAAAATTTATATATGCATAAATTGATTCAAAACTTCCTATGCCAAACTTTTATGACCTCCCAAGGGTCAGAGGGACCACAATATTCAATTTATTAAATTGAGGCATCCCTTGTGTTACAAATGAAGTACTATAACTACTGTCCCAAAATTCCCAATTAAATTACCAGAGGCTCATAATATCCTTATGACCAATCTACCAAAATTTCACCGTAGTTTGAGGAGTTTAGCTAGCCCATTTCAACCCTACAATATTTGTGCCCTAAACTAGGGTTAGGGTTTTGTGGGTCCCAAATTTCCCAAAACACCCTACTATTTTAACCAGAGGGTTATAGTTACCCTAATACCATCTCTACAAAATTTCATAGTTATACAAGGTGTTTTGGCCATATGCCCTTCACAAGGTACAAAAGCCCTTCCTTAGGGTTTGACCTAGGATCTTGGGGCAAATCAATTCCAAACCTCCCCATATTTCATTGTAAGGTGCACAAGTTCATGCCAAGTCAGTGGCCCAAATTTTAACCTCTGTTGAGGTGAATTGGACCTCCTAAACCAACAATACATTTTTAGACCAAAATGCCCTTCTTAGGGCAAGGCTAGGGTTTGCATGATTTCCATTCAAATCATCTCCAAACTTAATGAAATTTTAACCAGAGTTCTATATTGACCTAACATACCTCCCACCGAAATTTTGATGAATTTGGACTTCATTTGACCCAAAATTAATTTACCCTAGATAAATTAAATTATTTACAAAACTATAGAAACATTATCTCCAAAAATTCCTATTTTTGGGTAGAATATAGATATTAGTTAGGGTGACTCCCTGCCAAAATTTCAACTCATTTGGGCTAAGGATGAAGTGTGGGCACTCTGTTTAATGTCTGCCTAGACATATGTATAGACCTCACCAAAATGAGTGCCCTGGTCAAACCAGTCACCCAAATTGGTCCAAACCAATTTGGTATTAAAATAGACTCAAAGGGATACATTTTTGGTGTTGACCATTTTATCTGCAAAGTACTTTAGCTATTTTTAATAATTAATAACATTAAATACAAAAACAGTGACATAAATGAAATCTTAATACATAAAAGCTATAGTTTATATTTATTTATCTGTACGAATCTTGGCGCAAACGGACGGGATCTGGTCATCTCCTTCCTCCAGCCGACGGCCACGATTGCTTCTGCCTGGGCCGATTTCCAGCGGCTGCCGCCGGCGCTCCGGCCACCTCCCCGGCCGGCCACCGCCGCCAACACCTTCGTGGTGGTCGGGGCTATCTCCAGGAGGCGGCCCGGCCGCAGGGGAGCACTATTCCGGCGATCCCGATAGTATGGATTTTCATGGAAAATCCATGATTTTGAAAATCCGATTAGGCTCAAATGAGCCCTAACCTTGTCTCTAATGATTCCTAAGGACTACCCATGCAAGAAGGAGTGGAGGAGGACCTGTGGTGGCGGCTGTAGCCGTGCTCATCGCCGAATTGGCATGGTGGTGGTCGGTGGTGGTCGGCCTCTTCAAAAACACAGGAAACTTGTTGGCTCCTTCATGAAAATGGTGGGAATTACTCTCTGGACTTCAGTGAAGCTTTTAAAGAGGGACATGAGGGGAGTTAGGTGGCTGAATGCCTTGTGCCATTTTTGGCCATGGTCAACAATGGCATCTTGGTTGGTAGGAGGGATGGAGCTTGCTCTAACCAGTCCAAAATGGCTGCTGCACTCCCCCTTGTTCTTCTGAATTGAATGGGGAGGTTGGGGAGGGGGGAGGAGGAGCACAAAGTCCTCCTTCCTTCTTCTTTCTTCTCTTTCTCTCTCCTCCATGGGTGGCTTTCTCTCTCCTAGTCACCAAGCCTGAAATTTGGCTCCTCCCTATCCTATGGTAGCCCACAAGTCCATTTGGTCACTTAAGTCAAGGTTAGCCCAATTGCAATGGGCTTGAGCTTGAGTTAGCCTATTTGGGCTAACTTGACTCAAAGTTGGACTAGGGCCCAACTAGGTCAAATTGGTCCTTGAGGTTTCTTCAATGGGTCCTTGGTGACCCATTAGCCTCCCCTATGGTCAAGGTGGGGTTGGATTGGCCCTTGGAGTTCACTTGACCCTTAACTAGGGCACTTTGACCATTTTAGGTCAAGAGTTGACTTTGGTCAACCTAGCCTTAATGATTGGTCCCAATGGGTCCTTGGTGACCTATTGGCCTCTCACTAGGGCTATGAGGGTATGGGTGGGGTCCACTTGTCTAAGGGACTGCAATTGACCCTTGTGTAGGTCAATTTGACCCAATTAGGGTTAGAGTTGACTTTGGTCAACTTAGCTCCCTTGACTACCCTCCATGGGTCCTTAGTGACCCATTGACCCCTACCTAGGGTTATGGAGGTATAGGGGTGGTCCATTTGGCTAAGAGACTACAATTGACCCTTGTGTAGGTCAATTTGACCCAATTAGGGTTAGAGTTGACTTTGGTCAACTCAGGTCCTTTGGCTGCCCTCTATGGGTCCTTAGTTACCCATTGACCCCATACTAGGGTTATAAAGGTATGGGTGGGGTCTTGGAGTCTTGGTCAAGCTTCATGATCACCTTAAACCAAGGTTTTGGAGTTTACTATTTGTAGACCATAGTGCCTCTATCCACACCACCAGGTCCACTTGACTCTTTCTTGGGCATCCTAGGGTTTTGTCATGACAAAACCACTCTTAGGGGTCTAGTTGGAAATGGGATGTTACACACGCTGCTCTGACAGCCAGTCTATACCAAAGATTATATCAAATTCCTTGATCGGCAATACTAATGTTTCTACCTTGAACTCCCGACTCCCTATCTTGACCTCAAGACCGCAAGATTTATCCGCGCACATCAAACATCCGTTAGGTAACAACACCTTTACATTATATGTCGTGGTCCGGATCGGTACCCCGACACGAAAGACGAACTCTTCAGACAGAACTGAATGTGAAGCACCTGTGTCAAACAGTGCTCGCGCCGGATACTCTCGTATAAGGACAAACCCTAAAACATCACAATCAAAACAAGCACAGCACACACTATAAAATAACTTTAAAAACTGTGCGCACCTGTGACGACATCTGCCTGCTTAATGGCCTCCTGCTGTCCAAGGTTGAAGACCCTGGGCTATGCGTGCGAGGTAGAAGACTCCACCACAGTCTTCCCTTTCTCCGCATAAGACGCTTCCGTCTTCTTGTCATCCTTTGGAGGACCAACTCGGCAATCACGTGCGAAGTGTCCCATCTTCCCGCACGTAAAACAAGCGCGAGATCCATACCCAGATGTCTCTGTCACAGTCGCAGAAGGAGCTTTTCTAGTAGACTTGGACTTCTTTCCCCATCTCTTACGGTACCTAAACTTCTCCGGACGCGACGGCTTGACTATTGCTTTGTCACAGCCAAGGTACCTTTTGCCTGCCCTCTTTTCTTGTCCGTCTCCAAAGACCGAGCCATACAGACTAAGGGTTGAAATCCATGACTCACAGAACTCGAGAGCAAATACCGTAGCTCATCTCGCAGTCCCGCATAAAACCTACTAGTCTTATGCTCTTCTTCGGCGAAGATTGTACCCGCTTATCTTCCCAAACGTGTGAAATCATGTAGGTAATCATCCACACTACGATCTCCTTGAGTTAATCATTGAAATTCCATTTTGATAGATATCCTTTGCTGCATTGGTAGATGTTCTGCCAAGAACAACCGAGAAAATTCGTCCATCGAGACTTTTGCAAGTTGTCTATTGGCCAAGTGATGCATTTCAATCTCATCCCACCATAAACGAGCCTCTCCTTCCAACAGGAAAGTGGACAACATAACCTTCTATCCCTCCTCAACCTTGATCGCTCTGATGATCCTCTTGATCCATGCAAGTCAATCCTCTGCTTGGGCCGATGACACTGCCCCAGTAAATTGTGGAGGATTGAAGCTCAAGAATTGCTTCAATTGTTGATCTGCTGCCCGCAGATCAACTACAGCTTCTACAGGTTCTTGTCGTACCACAGCATGCGTTGGCACCACTGTAGGACGTGCCTGCCCAACCTGCTGAGCATTCATCACAGCAAGTACCGTTTCCGTGATGAAACGTACCGTTTCAGCGGATGGAGGAGGTGTGGGCACCTCAGCTAATGCCGCACTTTCAACAGAATGTTGAGGTTCGGATTGACCCGCAACACTTCTAGTCACCTATATGTGTAAAACACACAATTTAGCGACCAAGTAAAACGGCAAACATACAAAAAGAATACACAGGTTCAACAAACAAGTGTATTTACATTCCTAAGTGGACATTCTTGAGTTAAAGTTAAGTGTTATAATGACAGCACTGACACGTGCTCGCCATCTCTCAAAAGAATTCGTCCGCAAATTTGGAAGAGATCAACCAACAAGCTGATACCAAATTGTAACACCTCTACCTGTCAAGAAGAATATAATAGAGGGTCCGGCCGGGGCCCCACACCATATTCCACAAACAGGCGGAGACGCTACGAAATAATATCAAAACCAACGCATCCTAACACAGAGCATTCTAGCGGAAGCTTTACGGTTGAAATCTTGAACTCAAGCAAAATAAGAACTGTCCACTAAAACATAGGAATGTATACAACACAAGTATCTGGTCTTAAGGCCTTACAAATTTCTCTTAATAAGGTGTGGGTTACAGACATCGGCACGTAGGCCGGCCACATATGAACAAGAAGTAATAAAACAAAGCCTTGAAGGGCAGCAACGCAGCTTGGGCTTCAGCCGGCTAAGTCCCGCTCAGACCAGCACCTCCATCACCTGCAAGAACCAATCCACCAAGCGGTGGCAAACAGGGCAACGGTCAGCATTCAGTTGACCAATTATAACGACCCTGCCCCTGGCACGGGGCAGCGGAATTCCATTCCTGCATAGCATTTTCCAATATGATATATATATAGCAAACCATGCAAGACGTGCACGACCGCACAGTCAATACATATCACAAACGTCGGCACGATGGCCCGACGCTCCGTGCACTCAGGGCATATTCGGGTGTACCGGAAACACCGGATCCCACCAATGAGCATTCTAGTCTTGATCGGCACGCAAGCCGTCGACTCTCGCTATGTGATCCTAATAGGGCCTTTAGCACCCAAGGTTAGACAACCATAACGCGGGTACAGATCCGCCTATCCCGTTGCTCACATCGTCAAAAGCAAGGTTGGCCTGACGCGGGTACAACTTCACCTTTCCCGACCGCTACAAGAGTTGAACCAAACTCTCACAATTTCCTGTACTTCCTCTA
Source organism: Platanthera zijinensis (assembly GCA_039513925.1). NCBI lineage: Eukaryota > Viridiplantae > Streptophyta > Magnoliopsida > Asparagales > Orchidaceae > Platanthera > Platanthera zijinensis. Next base: position 101,419,122 of record CM077087.1, on the reverse strand, counting down.
GTACAGGTATACGCCACAGATTGCACACAAATAATCAAATACTCGGAGGCTTCTCCGAAATGCAAACAAAGTATCACCAATCCAGACCAACACGTCCAGATGAGCTTCACACAGCATGCCTAGATCCGTACTCCAATTCCGGATTCTAACAAGGGGGACTTAGCATATCTACCCCAAGGGACACCACAACCCACCGCACACTCTCGGGGATGGATTTTCCCTATGCAAATGCAGGAAAGTAGGACTTCACATGTCCAAGACAGAAATCGTTACCCTTGGAATTCGCCTCGGAGCCATGGAGAGAATTGAGACGGATGAAAGCCTTCGAAGCATCCATGCCTCGGCTCGCGATTTGGACCACCGCAGCACCACCAGCGGCCGGATTCCACTTCTTCTTCCTTGCTTTGCTTTCCCCTCTCTCTTAACTTTAGAAAGAGAAAGATGAAACTCAAATGAGCTTTCTCCTCTTCAATCCCGACCTTATCAGCCCAGGGAAGAGCCCAGACCATTGGGTTTTTGTCAAAGAAAATGAACGGCTCTGATCAGCCATGAATTTGATTTCCTGGGCCGAACACGGGTTGTGACACGCCCATGTCACAGGCCGTGTTCCCTGAAGCGGTGCACAACTGACTTAAAATAAACCAAAACACGGGCATTGACACGCCCGTGTCAAGCCTGACACGCCCGTGTCACACAGTACACAGCCGTGTACCCGGCCGTATCACCCTTGTAACACGATCTCCAAAAGTTCCTGAGAAGGACACGGCTAAGGCACATGCCCGTGTCCCTAGCCGTGTGCCAAACACGCCCCTATGACACGCCCGTGTCATAGGACGTGTTCCACACTCGACGATCAGGGCTCGAGTACTCATCGCGAATAGGGACACGCCCTGGGACACGCCCGTGTCCAAGGCCATGTACACCTGACATGCCCTGAGACATGCCCATGTCTCAGGCCGTGTCAGCCAACCTGAATCAAACTTTGGCTTTTTTGAGATTTCTAGGGTGTTACAGCTCCCGGGTGTGGAAACAGGTGCGAGCGATACAACTCATGTGGCCTAACCGTGGTCAATAACGAGTGGAAAAAAGGGTCATCAAAGGGCGGGGGATAAATGCGAGCATTCAGGCTTGGCAAATAAGTGTGTCGAGGGGACATCACATCATAAGGAACCATAGCGAAGGTATCACTAGAAGTCCAATTCGAAATCTCAAAACTCGGATTTGACATCAAAGAAATATCGTCCGACTACAAGCTATTAAAATCATAAGAAAATTCAAATAGTGGATTTGTCCTTACAGAAAACTAATCTGACATGTCTTCCAATACGTTATGTATATCATGTGATTAACACTCAGTGATCGGGTCATAGACTAGCACCAATACTACGAGATCAGGCGGCACTAAGGGGACCACCTCTCGTGGTACTAGCAGAGTAAACTCAGGGCGTACCGTAAGACTACTATAATCAGACGTACCACACTCGTGTCCTAAATAGTCTGCTCATCGAGTCAACGGGTCAGGGGAAAAAGTCGGTAATACAACGATTGGGATAGAGTTTTGATCACATTCAAATTCAGGCAACGGAATTAGCATCAGGGGATGCTCATCCGGCTCCATTTCAATAACGTCTTCAAGAGTTATGACTCCCTCACTAAGACAATCTTCCAACAAATCGGTCAGGACAACAGTAGTAGTAAAATTCTCAGGGACACGCACTACGATATTGAAAGTGAGAGAAAGATCTACCTTGACTCTAGAGGGGGGTGAATAGAGTATTTTAAAATAATGTTTACAATTAAAAATTATAAGGCAGTGGAAGATTTAATTTAATTATATGTGTAAGGTGCTTGTAGAAAAACAAAGTTAAAGCAAAAAAAAAAGAATCACACAGAACACAGCAATAACAAACAACCATCAACCAGAAGACATAAGGATCTATAGTGGTTCCCCAAAAACTTGGGTACATCCACTCTTCTACGACCCTTGGTAGGAATCCACTGCAGGATGTGTTGATCAGGTGTCCTGGGCACCAATGAGCTTTTGATAAGGTGCTCAAAAACAAGATCTAGATTTTTTGATAAGGTGTCTTGCTACCACTGAGTTTTGACAAGGCTCTCAGAACCAGATTCATAACTTTTGAAGGGAGTTTTGATAACCCTTTTATAGCAGGAAAAGAAAAAGAAAGAGATGATGATGTCTTCTCTGTCTCAAATAAAATGAGAGAGACTAGTGGATTGTTGATGTTGTCAAAGCTCCCCCTGAGATGTAGAATGGTTCAGGAGTGAAAGCTTTTCTAGGGTGATAGGCCTTCAGAAGCTTCAGATCTCCAGCAGAAGATGATTCCAGCAGATGCTGAAATATTTTGTGTCTGGAGTCCTTGATGTTGACGCCTTTAAAAACTTGAAGATTCAGTAGATTTGTAAATCACAGAAGTTGAAATCTTGATCAGAGAAATTGTGTTGTTCAATCTTCTGTAATGTAATCTAATTCTCATGTATCTCTTTGTATTGTCTGTATTGATAACTGTATCTTCTGTATCTATTTTATGAGAATGAATACTGAAGGAGTATATCAGATATTCTCTTAGGCGACCGTTTTATCAGTCATAAATGACTTCCATAATAGACAACTGTATCTGGGGAAAGTCCTAAGCAATATTCCATTTAGTCTTTCCTTGAAACTTGCATCAGATTGATTGAAACGGCTAGAAAATCCTTTGCAATCAATGCAGTAATTAATTAGATTATAATCCATAACTGTCCTTGAATTTGAATTCCGAAGGCGTCGATCTCTCACAGAAATCGTCGATCTGAGCTCTACGATTGTTGAACTGAGCTCAGAGATTGGATTAACACAGTAGACAGAAAACGTCGAACTGAGCTCTACGATCGTCGAACTGAGCTCAGCGACTGAGAAAAATAACTGAAGACAGATCGTCGATCTGAGCTCGAAGATCGTCGAACGGAGTTCGATGACTCAGCAGAGTTGAGCTCAAAGAGCGTCGAACGGAGTTCGACGAAAATTGTCTTTGTCTCAGCTCTAAGTCTTGATCTTTGAATGGTCCTGGGGGCAGCTTCAAACCTAAGTTCTAAGCCCTAGACTCATTCTAATTTTACCTTTTCAACTATACATCTAGGTCAAACAAAATTCCTAAAAACATAGTGATCCTTGCCCAAATTAGTAATAGGGTGTTCCAACAATCTCCCCTTATTTCGGTTAGGATTACAATTTACAGGACTCAGTAAGAAATACAAAAGCATATACAGAAAAGCAAAATTTAAAACAACAGAGCAGAATATATAACATAGCATCATTCAGATAGAATATCAACAAATGTTTAAAGATGAATGTACTGCCTACTTACAGAATTAATCCTTCTCTTTGCTTTGCTTGAAGATGATATCTCTGGTAGGATTTAAAGCTTCCTTCTTTGATCTTCTATCATCATTTGCACCTAAGGTTGTCTGCTGCTTTGTTCTTGGAACTATAGCCTCAGGATGAAGTCTCATATAACTTTCTGAATCAAAGAACTTGCTTGAAGCATACCTTTCTAGTTCCTTCTTTCTTTGATCTGAGAGAGTTGTGAAGCTGGAAGTATATCTGGCTTGTTCTCTTGCTTTCCTAATTTGTTCTAGTGCAGCTGACTCTTTCATTCTGGCTCTCCGGGAATTAGGATTATTCTCTGGATCTTCAAATGGCACTAGAGCTTCATATCTGTTAGAAGTCACTTCAGCAGGGGTTCTGGTAGACACAATGTCTTTGAGTTTATAAGGAAAAGGGCCAGAAGAAGGATCTCTGGGGCATTGTTCCCTTTATCTCTAATAAACCCTTAAGTCTCTCTGATTACCTCTGAATTGACCTCTTCTAGGTTGGTAACCTATGGAGTGGCCTCCCCTAGGCTGAGATATGCCCTGGAACTGATAAGAGCCTTGGTCTCTGTGAGTAGATGAGAAGGCAGAGCTGCCACCTACACCTGCATCAGGAGGAGGTGGAGAAGGGGGAAGATAAGACTTGGAAGATCCTTTGTCAAACTTTCTTTTCTTTTTCATTGCCTTAAGCTGATTTCTTGAGTATTGCATCCAAGGTTCAGTGATTTCACAACTATGTAATATATAATAAGGTACATCATTTGCATCTGTAACTTTTTCTGGAGGAACTCTTTTCATGGCTTTGCTTCTACCTTTTCTTTTCCTTGCCATGGTAGCTGAGGAGTCATCACAGTCTATTCTGAACTGGTCACTGTCAGAGCTCTGGGGATCATCATATATAGCATCTATTCTCTTAATGTATTCATGTTGAAGATTTTTGGCTTGAGAGAGTACTGGAGCAGCAACAATAGGAGAAGCAACTTGAACAGGAGGAATAACACTTTTAGAAACAAAACTAGCAGAATCAGCAGGCTCATCAATACATGCCTCTGTCATCATAATATCATCATAAGCAATTACAGAACTAATAACAGAATCAACTGAAAAGTCATTAACATTATCATTAGCAGCAGCAGTAACAGCAGTAGTGGCCTTATCCTCAGCTTGGACAAATTCTATAAAAGAAGCTAGCAAAATTGGCTCACATACTGGAACAGGCACAATTGCCTTGGAGAGATCTTCACATTGTTGAGCTGGTAGATAGTTGAAGTAAACAACATCAAAAACTGAGAGCAGGCTTTGGAGATCCACTGCAAAAACTGGAGTAGCAACTGAAGCTTCAGCAGTAACAGGCAATTCCAGAACTTCATTAGGCATCTGCCCCTGCCTGGATTCAGTATGAACTGGATCAAGGCACCCAGAGGAAGGGATTGCCTGAGAAGAGAGGAATGAAGATAGCCTGTCAGACAGCTCCTAAACATGTTTCAGAAGTGGGGCCATTGTGGTCTCTAGCAATGAGGATAGCCTGGGGGCTATCAGCTCATACAGCCTGTCTGCAAGTGCAGGAAGATCTACATGCTCAAGATGGGCTTGAGTAGAGGTAGGAGTTGATGTTGCTTGCATAATGTTTGATGGTGTGGTGGTAGGAGGTATAGGTATGGATGGCTCAGGAGTAGAGATTGTTGAGATGGATGGTACTTGAGTGTAGATGGATGATATGGGTGTGGAAATGGATGGAGTAAAGGATGGTTCTGAGAGTATATCCTGAAGGAGTTGTTGGTTGGAGGAGGTAGATGGAATCTCAGGAGGAGAGGAAGGAGAATCATCCATGAAGGAGACTTCTAGGAGGTGGAATGATGGAATGGTGAGAGGTGGATAATAATGGAGAGGGTGGAATGTTTCTGAAGTGGCTAGACGAGATAAGTGTGATGAAATGGTAACGGGGGAAGAGATAAATATGGTTGAGGTGATTATTATGGTTGATGTGGAGATGGTTGTAGAAACAGGTGGAGAGGAAGCAGGAAAATCTTCTGCTGGGGCAGAGACCTGAGGGGAAGTGACTGTAGTAGTCCTTGTGCCTGAAGATGGAATTGCTGTAGGTCTGCTGGGCTTGACAATCTGTCTATCCCATTTTCCAAATAAGGCACAAGTCAGCCGCTTGGAAGCATTGATATGCATTCCACTTGAAACTAACAATTCAGGGCACTTAGCATGAAGAAATAGCCCAATTATTCTACCAAAATTAACAAAACTCTTGTTTATTTTCTTTTTGATTAAATCAAAAAAGAGTTCTCCCCAGTTTAGGTGCTTTTTATCCACAAGAGCTCCAATCAAATAGAGCTGATACCTGGAAATTGTATCATGAGCAGAGTGCTTAGCCAATAGCACTTTCCCTACCACATCTTCCAAAAATTTGTATTCCACTAACAAGACTTTCTTCAAAAGCTTGTTGGGGTTAGCTGCTGTATGTCCCATCCTTTCGAGCATATTGGAGAATTCTTCTCAAGACAAATCAATGCAATCTTCTCCTGTACTCAACTGAAAAACTTCTGATAAAACCTCAGGTGAAAGTGATACCTGATTTCCCGAGATCGTGCCGACGATGATGTTGTTATTCAGTTTCTGTGCTGTATATACCCATTCTTTAATTTCATCTGCTGCTATCTTGATTCTGGTTGTCATGATGTTCTTTAGTTGCTGTTCTTTGAAGATCTCAAGTATGTCTTTGAATATTTGATCACTACTTTCAAAAGAATCACTATCGATGTCAAATCCGGTGTCGAATTTCATTGCCGACAGAGCTGCAACTGAAACGGCCATTTGATCCCCTGCAAATATGAACAAACAAAGAACAAGTGCAACAAAAGTTTGGAGGGAAAAAGAGTTTTTCTGCAGAAACTATGAAAGCGCAAAGGAGAACGACGACCGAAAAGTGATTTTTATATTATGGTTCGACGGCGGAAAGGAAGGATCGCTTAACTTCGTTCGATGATCTGGGCTTCTAATGGAATCCGAAGAGTCTTCAATAACGTCGATCTCCGTTCGATGATACTTGAGAGCGTCGAACTCTATTTGACGATCATTGACCAGAGGAAGATAGCCTAGCACTGCCTGGAAAACACAGAACTCCGGTTGACGCTTGTTGGAAAGCGTCGATCTCCGTTCAACGATTTTTTGAAAAACGTCGAGCGAAGTTCAGAGATCAAACAGAACCTACATACAATAGAAAATATAAGTTTTTAGCCAAGTCTTGGTCTGTTTTTAGATTTTCAAAATCTTGGAATTTATTTTAGACAGCCTCCATCTAGCATTCCTAACTGATTGAGGAAGAAGGTATGTTTCTTCTTATACAAAGGCTTGGTAAAAATATCTCCCCTTTGCAAATCAGTTGGGATATATTGTAGTTCAATTTTATTCTTTTCAACATTATCTCTTAGAAAGTGATGCCTAATCTCTATATGTTTTGTCCTACTATGGAGGACTGGATTTTATGATATGGAGATAGCACTAGTGTTATCACAAAAGATTTTTGACCCTTCTAAGTTGTAGCTATAGTCTAGAAGCTGGTTTTGAATCCACAGAATTTGTGAGAACCAACTGCTTGCTGCCATGTATTCAGCTTCAGCAGTTGAAGTAGACACAGATGTCTGTTTCTTACAGAAACAGGAGACAAGTCTGTCACCAAGGAACTGACAGGTTCCTCTGGTGCTTTTCCTGTCTACTCTGCATCCAGCATAATCAGCATCTGAAAATCTAGTTAATTCAAATCCTGAGTCTTTTGGATACCAGAGTCCTAGATTTGGACAACTTTTCACATACCTGAGAATCCTCTTTACTAAGGTTAAGTGTGACTCTCTAGGGCTTACTTGGAACCTAGCATATATGCATGTATCAAACATTATATCAGGTCTACTAGCTGTAAGGTACAATAGAGAGCCAATCATTTCTCTATATGTTGTATGATCAACATTTTTTCCATGTTCATAAGCATCTAATACAGCATTAGTAGGCATAGGTGTTTTCATACAAGATACTTCAGACATACCAAATTTATTAACCAGTTCCTTTGCATACTTGGTTTGAGAAATGAATATGCCTTCTGCATGTTGTTTGACTTGCAATCCTAGAAAGAAGGAAAGCTCACCCATGCTACTCATTTCAAATTTAGAGTGCATCAGCTTGGAAAACTTTTTGCACAAATTTTAATCAGTAGAACCAAAGATAATATCATCTACATATATTTGTACTAGTAGGGTATGGGACTTGTGGGTTCTAATAAAATTATTTTCTAGAAGAAAGCATGTTAGGGTCTCATAACATGCTCTAGGAGCTTGCTTGAGACCATATAATGCTTTATGCAATTTGAACACATGATCAGGGTAAGTTGAAGATATAAAACCTGGAGGTTGTCTAACATAGACTTCCTCTTTGATCTCTCCATTGAGAAAAGCACTCTTCACATCCATTTGGTAGACCTTGAATCCCTTGTAAGAAGCATAAGCTAGGAATATTTTGATGGCCTCTAACCTTACAACTGGTGCATAGGTCTCGTCATAGTCTATTCCTTCTTCTTGAGAGTAGGCTTGAGCAACTAGCCTTGCCTTCTTCCTTACAATGACTCCCTGATCATCCAACTTATTCCTGAACACCCATTTTGTTCCAACAATGGAGTGATCCTTAGGCCTTGGAACTAGTTTCCAAACTTTATTCCTCTCAAATTGATGCAATTCCTCTTGCATAGCAATGATCTAGTGGGGATCTTGTTCTGCATCTTGAATGGATTGAGGCTACCCTTGAGATAGAAAGCAAGTGTGCATAAGGTTCTGGTTGACCTGATTTCTGGTTTGCACACCAGCTGAGATGTCTCCATTTACTTGGGAAATTGGATGATCTCTTGTTGTTACTAGATCAATAGGGGGTGTTGATTGTTCACCAACCATTGTTGTTGTTTCCACTTGTGGAATAATAACTGGCTCTTTTAGATGTTGCACATCCTCTTCATCATCACTGCTCTCATCCTTTTGCTGGATAGGTTGAAAAGCTGTATCCTTTTCTATAACCTGTAATCTGTCCATACTTTCTGAAAGAGAGTGTACCTGTAATGGTTCTATGGTAGAAGCAGACTTCTCCTTATAAAACATGTTAGTCTCATCAAAAGAAACATGAACAGATTCTTCTATTTTAAGAGTGGATTTATTATATACCCTATAAGCCTTGCTGATCATGGAGTATCCCAGAAACACCCATTCATCAGCTTTAGCTTGGAATTTTGCTAAATATTTCTTGTCATTATTGTGTATATAACAAATGCAGCCAAAAATTCTGAAATAGTCTACTTTAGGTTTCTTCCCTTTGAGTAATTCATAGGGAGTCTTGCCCTTCAGTTTATGTATTAGGCTTCTATTCAACACATAGTTGGAGGTGTTCACTGCCTCAGCCCAAAAGGATAGAGGTAGGTGAGCATCTGTCAACAATGTAGTAGAAGATTCAATTATGGTTCTATTTTTCCTTTCAGCTACCCCATTTTGTTGAGGAGTTCTAGGAGCTGATAAAGCATGCCTGATCCCTTCACTCTGACAGAACTCTTGCATAAGAAGAGAATCAAACTCTGTCCCATGATCACTTCTGATCAGGGCAATATGAGTATTGAACTCAATCTATATACATTTGAGAAACTCTGTCAGACACTTAAAGTTATCAGACTTCTTCCTCAAAAAGAATACCCAAGTGAATCTAGAGAAGTCATCTACAATCACCAAAGTATAAGATTTCCATCCGAAGCTTTGTACTGTAATGGATCCAAAAAGATCCATGTGTAACAGATACAAAATCCTAGGTGAATCACTCTTATTAAGTGACTTAAAACTATTTTTAGTTTGCTTGCCTAATTGACAGGCCCTATAGAGTCCTTCCTTCTTGTAGGGGCCATAAGGTAGTCCTCTAACAAGGTTATCCTTGGACAGCCTAGCAATGGTTCTAAGGTTTAGGTGTCCTAGTCTCTTATGTCGTAGATCATTTTGTTTGCATATTGAATTAAATAAGCAATTGTTTGTATGGGTTGAAAGAAAATCTACAAGATAGATGTTACCTTTCCTTTTACCTATTAACACAGCTGTGTTATCCTCTGACTTGATCTTGCACAGGGATTTGTTGAAAATAACCTTATATCCTTCATCACATAGTTGACTGATGCTGATCAGGTTGTGTTTCAGTCCTTCCACATATGCCACCTTCTTGAAAGTGACTGAACCTATCTGAACAGCACCATATCCTTTTGTTTGACCAAAATTTGAATCACCAAAAATTACATTGGGTCCAAGTTTGGTTATGAAGGATGATAGATTCTCCTTGTTCCCTGTCATATGCTTTGAGCACCCACTATCCAGATACCATTATTGGGTCATCTCTGGATAGGTCTTCACCTTCACATAAACAACTTATATGTTTTTGACCCAGTTTACTTTGGGTCTAGGTTGATGGCCTTTAAATTCAGAAATGAAAGATATCCCTGGCTGACTCTTATATCCTTCAGGATGGTATCTCCTAGGAGGTACTATCCATTACGTATAAGGGTTGAAGCTTTGGGATGAGGGACTTTTAGGATTGACTTGAGATTTTCCTCTGAAAGAAGGTTTAAAGCTCTGAGCTCCGTTCGATGATCGTCGACCTGAGTTCGATGATCTTGGGTCAGATCGTCGGCTCCGTTCGAAGATCGACTATAGCAGAGTTCAGAGTTCAGAAGTCGTCGATCTGAGTTCGACGATCCGGCTTTGGATCGCCGAGCTCTGTTCGACGATCGTCGAGCTCTGTTCGATGTTTTCTGTTGAACTTGATTTTCCTTAGGTAAACCTGGATTATTCCTAGCTACCTCTACAACACCCTTTCCTTTATCAAAAATAAATTTAATTGGGGTTGTTAATATTATAGGTTGGCTGGATGAAGCACCCAAGCCAAGTGTACTGTTGAATCTTGAGTTCACTGTGCTTGTAATGTCCATTAGTCTGATGCTTATCCCATTAAGGGATTCTTCAAACTGCTTGGCCTTGGATAATTCACTTTTCAGTACAGCTATCTCCTCCCTATAGCACTCTAACTCCTCAGAGAGTTTGAGGTTATTTGATTTTAGGACACTGTAGTCAGATAATTGATTTCTGAGAGAGATTATCTCTTTCTCGGACCTTAGCAAATCTAAAAAAAGTGTCTTAAATTCAATTTTAAAGTCCTCAGAAGTAAAATCAAAAGAGTTTATTACCTCATCCTCTTCAGATCTAGTTTCAGCTTCAGAATCAGACTCTTGTTCTGCATCAGAGTTTTGCTTGGAGGCATTCATTGCCATCAGGCAGAATTCTTTTTCCTAAGCATCATCCTCATCATCACTTGAGCTGGATAAGGCTTCTGATTCTTCTTTAGTGTCACTCCAGTTTTCTGTTATAAATCTCTTCCTTGTATGTTTAGTTTTGTTGGATGAGGATCTGTTGCTATTGTTCTTTCTGGAGTCCTTGTCTCTTCTTCTCTCATTTCTATCCTTCTTGTCCTTGTTTTTATTCTCTGGACAGTCAGGCACAATGTGGCCTGGCTTCTTGCATCCAAAGCAAATGATTTCTTTGCTGTTGGACTTGTCATATCTAGGCTTCTCATGCCCTTTGAATGACTTCTTTCTGAAGTCCTTCCTGGCCATCTTATAGAATCTTTTGTACAGTAGACTTAGGAGATCATCATTTCCTGTAGCTTTGTCTTCAGGCTTCTCTTTTGTAGCTTTGAAGGCTATGGTCTTCTCCTTTCTGATGACTGGAGAAGTAGCCTTTTGTTCTTCTTCCTTATTCTTGATGAGCAGCTCATAAGATTTGAGCTTGCCCAGAAGAGCCTCTGTGGTAATTTCACTTAGGCTTCTGGCATCTTTAATTGGCCAGATCCTTGAATCCCAAGTGCTGGGGAAGCACATTAGGATCTTGTCATTGAGTTCAGTGAGTGTGATTTCCTTGTCCAATGACTTTAACTCACTGACTATAAGACTGAGCCTGGTGTACATGTCTGCAACTGATTCAGCTTCACCTTTCTTGAAGTTCTCATATTAGGATATGAGATGGGATCTCATGTCCTTTCTTTCATCAACAGATCCTGATACGATTTCTAAAAGCTTATCCCATATGTCTTTAGCTGAGCAGCATTCAGCTACCTTCTGGAATATCTCATCAGACATAGTCTGAGCAAGAATATTCATGGCCTTTGCATCTGTAGTTTTCCACTTCTTTATTTCAGCATCTGTTCCATAGGGAGGTGGAATAGCACTTGTGCTTATGGTCTCTGGAGGTCTTGGACACACTGTCAAAACAGAATTGAAAATGTCCTCATCAATACAATTCATGTATAATCTAATCTTTGCCTTCCAAAGTGCAAACTTTGAAAGATTGCACACTGGAGGTCTGGTGCTAGCATAGTCTTTGTTTTGTGCCATGGTTTTTGAAAATAACTATAATACAGAAAATAATATCCCTCTATATAAAATTGATCTTCTCAGAGATCTTTTGGTTCAGGTGTTAGCCTGTAAGAACCAACCTGCCTCTGATACTAATTAAAAGTGAGAGAAAGATCTACCTTGACTCTAGAGGGGGGGGGGTGAATAGAGTATTTTAAAATAATGTTTACAATTAAAAATTATAAGGAAGTGGAAGATTTAATTTAATTATATGTGTAAGGTTCTTGTAGAAAAACAAAGTTAAAGCAAGAAAAAAGAATCACACAGCACACAACAATAACAAACAACCAGCAACCAGAAGACACAAGGATCTATAGTGGTTCCCCAAAAACTTGGGTACATCCACTCTTCTACCACCTTGGTAGGAATCCACTGCAGGATGAGTTGATCAGGTGTCCTGGGCACCAATGAGCTTTTGATAAGGTGCTCAAAAACCAGATCTAGATTTTTTGATAAGGTGTCTTGCCACCACTGAGTTTTGACAAGGCTCTCAGAACCAGATTCAGAACTTTTGAAGGGAGTTTAGATAACCCTTTTACAGCAGGAAAAGAAAAAGAAAGAGATGATGATGTCTTCTTTGTCTCAAATCAAATGAGAGAAGACTAGTGGATTGTTGATGTTGTCAAAGCTCCCCCTGAGATGTAGAATGGTTCAGGAGTGAAAGCTTTGCTAGGGTGATAGGCCTTCAAAAGCTTTAGATCTCCAGCAGAAGTTGATTCTAGCAGATGCTTAAATATTTGGTGTCTGGAGTCCTTGATGTTGAAACCTTTGAACACTTGAAGATTCAGTAGATTTGTAAATCACAGAAGTTGAAATCTTGATCAGAGAAATTGTGTTATTCAATCTTCTGTAATGTAATCTAATTCTCCTGTATCTCATTGTATTGTCTGTGTTGATCACTGTATCTTATGTATCTATTTTATAAGAATGAATACTGAAGGAGTATATCAGATATTCTCTTAGAAGACTGTTTTATAAGTCATAAATGACTTCCATAATAGAAACCTGTATATGGGGAAAGTCCTAAGCAATATTCCATTTAGTCTTTCCTTGAAACTTGTATCAGATTGATTGAAACGGCTAGAAAATCCTTTGCAATCAATGCAGGAATTAATTCTGATTATAATCCATAATTGTCCTTGAATTTGAATTCCGAAGGCGTCGATCTCTCACAGAAATCGTCGACTTGAGCTCTACGATCGTTGAACTGAGCTCAGAGATTGGATTAACATAGCAGATAGAAAACGTCGAACTGAGCTCTACGATCGTCGAACTGAGCTCAGCGACTGGGAAAAATAATTGAAGACAGATCGTCAATATTATCTCGAAGATCGTCGACTGGAGTTCGACGACTCAGCAGAGTTGAGCTCAGAGAGCGTCGAACGGAGTTCGACGAAAATTGTCTTTGTCTAAGCTCTAAGTCTTGATCTTTGAATGGTCCTGGGGGCAGCTTCAAACCTAAGTTCTAAGCCCTAGACTCATTCTAATTTGACCTTTTCAACTATACATCTAGGTTAAACCAAATTCCTAAAAACATAGTGATCCTTGCCCAAATTAGTAATAGGGTATTCCAACAGATATGTCTCGGGCTTGAAATATCAAGCTCAAGTCCTAACAGATCGACACCTGACTCACGATGGGGTAAGCTCGCATCAAAATATAAATTTCTGACTCATCCAGTTTATCACCCGACTTAGGCTCAACAGATAATTCCATGTCAATCAAGGTAGACAACACAGACATATCGTTGGAGGGAAATGGAGATGACTCTTCAGGGAAGAAGTCGTCATCCAGGTCACTAGGTTAACCCGTCTTCTCAATGTCGCTACCATCGTTAGTGATAATAGCCTCATCCTAAGTGACATGCACACTCGTAATCATAGCCCAAGACTCAATCATGCTAATAGGAACACTCTCACCCCGTAGGCTCATGGCATTACTAGCACTTACGTCTAACGACCTAGGGATAAAGGTCCTAAGTTTCTCTTTCCTGTCATAGGTAGGTGTACTCGTGCTTGAGATTATCAGATCTTTTCGGGGCAAGTATCTAGCGTGAGGCTTAAAGTCATTCCTATAATCAGTAAACTGGGAACGACAGTAGGTAGGGTAATACTCATCCGTTAAGTAATTTTTCATAATCTGCCAACCCATTCGTGGGTCGACGGAGGGCTTTCCTAAACGTCTTTCCTCATTGAGCCAGAAGGTATGTGCTCGACCAAATAATTACAGTCTCGCAACGGGAATTCTGTGGGGATCGACAATACGATATTGCTCAAAATAACGCTCCATATTTTCTACCCAACATAAAAACACTTGCGGTCCTCCTAGTCCGTCATAGGTCAGAGCAGGAATTCTAAAATTCCTAGATGAGTGTGGTTCAACTTGATTAGCCTTTAGTTGGCCAATCAACGCCTTAATCTCATCCATTACCGGGCAATGGAATGGTTTTCTAACGCTCCTAGTGGAACCTAATGATTGTTCTCGGTAAACATTGACGTCGTAGGCCATATTAAGATAACCGGAGAGAAAACTCGATCCGGAATTTGTGCACATACAATGAGAAATTCCTCTGACCCAAATAAAATAAGTTTGTCGGAATTGTTCCCGCATAAGCACAATAGTAATATTAATACAAAATAGATTTTCTTGTTGAATAAAATATGAAGATTATTATTTAATTTTTTTTTCTGATTTTTTTATTGCTAGAAATAAAATTTGGTTGGCTATTGGCAGACCAAAATTTTGTTTTTTGGTAATTCTTATTAAAAAATAAGAGGGATCAATTCTAGAATTTTATTCTTTAAAAATTTGAGAAATTTTTAAATTTTAAATTGGAAATTTGAAATTTTGGAATTTGAAATTTTGAAATTTGAAATTTTGAATTTTGAAATTTGAATTTTTAATTTTGAAATTTGAAATTTGAAATTTGAATTTTAAATTTTGAAATTTGAAATTTGAAATTTGAAATTTTGAAATTTTAATTTTTTATTTTTAATTTTGGAATTTGAAATTTGAAATTCAAAATTAGAAATTTTAATTTTAAATTTTGAAATTTGAAATTTGAAATTTTGAAATTTGAAATTTATATTTTCTTTAGCCTGCCTAAAAATAAAAGGATGGTGCCGATTAGGAAATCGACAACAACCTCCCTCTGATACCAAATTGATGTAGGCTTGCACGTTTCACACCGAATAGAACTACGATCTAACGCCACACCACTCTTCGATCCAATCCCTACACTCGCACAACCACTCTACGCGACACCACGCAATTAAATTTATCAACATTATGCTAGCATACGGGTAGCCAAACCGGTTTGGATCCAACAAGGGCTATAAGGCCAATGTTCGATCAAGCTAAAAGGGCCAACATTGGGTCCGACCGAGCGGCATTGTACCAAAAGAGATCTACCGAAAAACTTCGATTCGGAATGGGTAGATCTCTCCCAACGAAAAGATTGCGAAGGTTCGCCAAATCTCTTGAATGAAAAATAACAATAAAAAGAATAACAAAGCAAGATAAAATTAACCACGATAAAATCCGAATATTTCAATAGTTAACGCTACGGATAAAAACCACCACTTGAATTTTTCTAAAGAAAAGAATCTCACAAGAGTGGAAGTATTTTGTTACCCAATCGGAATGGGTGATTCTGATTAATCTCGACTTGGATCGTTCTCCAACGGCTCTGCCAGAGTTGCGCCGGAAGGAGACGAGAATCTCGCTCGCCAATATCGCTTCACGTCAGTGTTGGATATCCACAAGGGGAATTGTAGGAGATGATGAAGGTGGCACGATTTTGAGAGGAGGGATTGAGGTGGCTCGGGGTTGTGGAGGTCTGCGGCTAAGGGATGGGGGTGTCCGAACTTGATGAGGAGGGAGGAAGAGGTTGGCGGCTTGTGGGATGGTGGCCGGAATGGAGGAGGGGATATGTGGGCGGTTTTCTTAACAAGGAGAGGAGGAGGGGAAGAGAATAGGGAGGAGGAGATGGGAAGAGGCCGGCGGCCAAGAGAGAGGAGGGGAAGGAGAAATGCGGCCAAGGGGAGAAGGGAGAGAGATCTCAAGAGGGAGACAATTAGGATTTTAATTTTTATTTCATCAATCAATACGTCAAAATGAAAATATCCATGCCTATATATAGGCTTACATCAAACAACAAGGGAAAAGGCTACATGCAGCCCAAAATTAAAATACAAATAATCATTGTTCAAAACATTACCATGCCACATATTATGAAAATTAAAAAAAATGCTTAAATAAAATAGAACCAAAATGCATAAATAATTACAAATAATTTTAGTAATAATTATTATTAATTATTTAAATATAGGCTTGCGCCGCGGGCGGATATTTGTGCGACGCGCCACATAGTCTTCACGGCGTCGCACGTCACTACTTAGAGACGGAGAAATATCTTCCGTAAGCGCACCGTCCTCGTCTTCAACCTGTTGAGGGCCGTCGTTTCCATCATTAGAGTGCAAGATAGAATCGTTTCCATGTTATCAACAGACATTAGAAGGCACTTGTCAGTGTGGAATTGAACTATGCATCCTTTGTCGCATATTTGTCTTATGCTTATAAGATTGTGTTCCAATAACTCAACATAAGCTACATCCGAAAAGGATACACTACCGTTAGTGATCATAACGTAGCCTTTGGTTATCCCTCGGTCTGAACCTACCAAGATGACCTTTGGTCCGTTAAACAATGGAGAATAATTTTAAAGTAGGCTTCTTATCCCGGTCATGTGCCGAGAGCATCCACAGTCCAAATACTAGATTGGCGTTTTGGGGGCCTTTGGACATCCCTATAATCATAATCAGTTTGCCTTAGGAACACAAACATGTTTTGGTCCTTGGTCTCGTGTTAGAACACTACCCCTATGAGGATTAACATCATGAGTGGTCATTCTCATGTTTCCAACTTGAGGAGTTGTAACATTTCTTAGATTAAACAAACAATCGAAGGCAAAATGACCAATTTTGTCACAGCACCAACAGTCAAACTTTTTGTATCTTTGCCTTAGGTACTCCTGCTTGACCTTCTGAGATAATGGTCCAACAGGTGTAGCATTCTTGGAGGAAGAGGCTTCATGATGATGGCAATCACATGTTTTCTTCTCCATCACAGGCTTTTTTACAATGGATTTTACTTTTGGTTCTTTTTTGAAGTTATGAACATGATCATAAGGACTATAGTCCTGAAAAATGACTTCTTCATAAGGTGCCTTAAATACACTCTCACTAAAGTTTTTGGAGCGATTCCATCCTTGGTAACGAGACTTTGGCTCTACATAAGTAGGCATGTTCAAGTGGCCGTAGGATGATTGAAGATCAAAATCATTAGTTGGAAATATGACTTTCTTAAAGACAGTCTTATCTTGAGGGTATTTCCCCTTTGCTTTGGCCAAGGCCTTCTTGGCTTCCTTATTCATTCTCTAAGCCTTATTCCTCCAATAAGATTTACTATGAGCTTCTACATGGCCTAGCCCAGCACCCTTGGCATGAGCAGAGAACTCAGCAACAAGAGGAAGAACTACCTTCTTCTTAGAGAAACCTTCAACAAGTTTCTTTTTGGCTCATAGTAAGTCTTCCAACCCCTTGATGATTTCATCCTTCAGATCAAGGTGCTTGATATCCTTGTTGAACTCATCAATAGCAGTATCTAAGTCTTCTCTGAGTGACTCCATCCTAACGAATTCCTCTCTCAGAGAGATTTATATGGCCTTTAGAGACTTAATCTCTTTCGCCTTAGTTTTCACGACCTTTCGACATTTGTCGTAAGCCATGATGAACTCCTTATACTGGGCCATGAGTTCAGACTCATCTTCAGAGGAGTTGTCCTCATTATCATGCTCAGAAACTTAAGATTCTTAAAGGGGGTGTGAGATTTTACCTCCCCAGTGAACTGGGGCTCTTGTTCATTATCTAATAAAGCCATAAGTCCAATGTAGGCTTCCGCTTCTTCACTTGACTCAGATGAGTCAGAGTCACTAAGAGTCTTGCCCTTCTTTGCTATCAGGCTCTTCTCTGTCATCTTCTTGCTGTACGAGGACTTCTTTTCTTCTCTCCTGCCACCCTACTTCAACTTGTGGGGGCAGTCAGCTATGATGTGACCTGGCTTATTATAACTGTAGCAAACTATGTCAGTCGAAATATATTTGTTCGGTTTAGAACCATACCTGTCGTGGCTGCTTGAGCCTTTTCTGTATCGATCACTGTCATATGGTGATCTTCTGTGAGAGGCATCCTTTCCCTTCCATTGCTTTTTCATGTTAAGAAATTTCTTGAACTGTCGTGATAGTAAGGAGAAATCTCCTTCAGATAGTTAATATCCTGATGTACATAGCTCCGAGTTTTCTTCTTCACTAACTTCTTGTGCTGGGGTTTGAGAGGTAGCCTTTGACTTCCTAGAGGTGTCTTTCTTTAAAGAAACAGACTTCTCTTTGGATGCAGACCTGCTCTTCTCTTCTTCAGCTTTCATTGTGTTAAAGCTCATATGACATCAGCTTCCCGAAGAGATTCTGAGGATCTGTCTCAGCTAGCTTTCCAAATTCCCTGACTGCACAGACCTTATTGTCCCATTCCATGGTTAAGGATCTTAGGAACTTGTCATTAAGTTCTCCATTGGTGAAGACTCAGCCATATACTTTGAGGCCATTAACTATCTTGAAAAAGTTCTCAAAAGTATCTGTAATGGTATGTTTGTGTCCTTGTCGGAAGGCTTCATATTTCTGATTCAACAGGGATCTTTGTCATCCCATACTTCTTTTGTACCTTCCATCAAGGTGATGAGGGACTGCCACATCTCCTTAGCACACTGGCAGTGGATCAGGTTTTGCAGTATAGAGTCATCGACTGCACTTGCAATTATATTTTTGGCATTCTTGTCCAAAAAGACAAGTGCAATCTCGTCTTTATCTAGATCCATAAGCTTCTTTGGGACTTTCTTTGTTGGATCTATAGTTGAGATAGTCATAAGAATGTGGTGATGTTCTTCAACAATCATGAAGATCCGGGGATCTACAGCTTCCATGAAAAATTTAATTCTCTCTTTCAACATTAGAAAATTGTTCTTTGTGCACAGGGGAAGCTTGGCAAAATCTTTAGCCTTGTCCATTGCTTAAAAATTCTAAAGAGACAACTTAGAGAGGAAATTGATCAAGGTGTTAACCTTTTAATGACCAACCTCCCTCTGATACCAATTGAAAGTGTTAAGTTGTCCACCTAAATCACCTAGAGGGGGGTGAATAGGTGAATTGTGCGTCTATATGCGGAATAAAAAATTTAACTAACTTACACAAAAACAATCAAGCAATCACAGATGACAAGAAGATTTACAGTGGTTCCCCAACCTTGGGTACGTCCACTTTCCCTCACCGATCTAGGAAATCACTAGACTCGGCTACTCCACTATCTCGGATTGAAAACCAATCCTATGTCTCGGAACCAAGTTCCTACAATCTTGATCCAAAAGGATCTACACTCAGAAGATGAAAAATTCCTACAACTCAGAGAACAACGCTCTTACACTCGGATAATAATCATCTACAAAATTACAAAGAGATATGAAATACAAACAAATATTGGTCTCAGATCTGGAAAAATTTAACTCTCGGTCTTCTTCTGAACTTTACCGCTTTTTAAGAAATGTTGAAGAAGACTCTCTGTAGATATGACCTGAGAAACCTAGCACCTACTCGATCTAGGAGAAGATGAAGATTCCTTGAACAACAAGCCTAACTTGATTGAAAACAGTCATGCAGATGAAAAGACATTATAAAGGATTTCCCCTAACGGTTAGAATTGATATTAATGACAACACATGGACCAATCACGTCAACTCATTTGAAAATCCTGTCGATTTGGAGTTAAGTAAATGCTATGAAAAATGAACTGTTGTTCTCGAGAAGTATGAATAAGTTCTCGAGAACAAGGCTGATTTCTCGAGTGCTATACTTTCTTGACTTAATATAGTACTCGAGAGATAGGCATTGAGTCAACTCAAGAACTAAATTTCGTTTCTCGAGAACTAAAATAACATTACTCGAGAGCTAAAACTTGTACTCGAAATCTAAGCTGACTTCTCGAGAACTACAAGCTAAGTTCTCGAGAACTATAACCAACTTCTCGAGAGATGGACTTAAGCTTTTTCACGGCTGTCCCTGGCTACTCGAGAAATATAAGAAGTGACTTCTCGAGAACTAGGCTAAGCTTCTCGAGAACTTTAATGATGTTACTCAAGAACTAGTCAAGGCTTCTCGAGAACTAAGTGAACTTCTCGAATACTGCTAACTCTACTTATCGAGAACTATAGTAGACTTCTCAAGAAGTAGACTTAGAGAAATTTTAGAACTGAGAAACTTTTTTTCTTCAAAAATCCAATCTTCATACCATGGTCCAAGTGCTTGAATATGAAGTGTATCCCAATATAGAGGCTACACATGAGTCAACACCTTAGATCACATAGTGAGTGATTACACTATAAGGTCCTGTGTTCATGACCCACTATAGACTGACATTGGTATACACTTAGCAATGATGGTCTGCAAACACACACCTAAACAAATATATTAAGTACAACTTAATTCGTCTTAGTTCAAGGGTGACTTCATGCAAATCTGGGTTATTGTGGACGCAATACTCTACACCATTCAACACTTGAGATCACGAATAAACACATTTTGTGGCCATGAGATTTATCTCATCCAAATTCCTTCCTTGTAACCAAGTATTTACCAACAAATATACTTTCATATTCTTATCACCAAAAATTAATCGGTCTTCACGCTTTCACCAAGATTGATAACATTGATATAAATTTCACATTCAGTTATCGGGGACAACAACCTCTTTCAAAACTTATACCATCCGTCAAATTATAATCACGCTCGTCCTTACGTGATTTCACACGTAGCCATTTATACAATCAAATCCGATCAAACCATTTGTTCGCTAATTCCCCAAATTATTTGTTTATTTAATTCCTCTAAACAATTGTTCATCTCAGCTACATAAAACAAGCCTCATCCACACCTCAACATCATCTTGCTACGTTTCTCCTACCTAGACCAAACTCGGTTATACATTAACAGAAAGCATCATGCACATAAGTTGTTACCATGCTGCAACTTTGACTTTTCATTCCACAAGCTACAATGCTCATATGAGAACGTATAAAATTCATTGGAAATGTCTTTCTGAGGACTACAACTTTCGTGTTTAGCCCAAGACCTAGATCCGGCACTACCATACCTTAAAATGGACTCGAAGTTCGTTGCACAGAAAAAAACAGATTCTGCACGCATCTTAAAGCCAAACGAATGACATCTGTTCATCTTCTTCCATTGGCCTTTTGTTCAAAGCTACATCTTTATTTTATCCTCCCATATTCACCCTCAATAGACCATCCATCTTCACAAAACCAAGTCCACTGTATTCATAGAGAAGAGAGAATAGGTTGAAGATAACTAATCTCTAGGATAAGGTCTTAGCGTGGTCTTTTCCTAGGAGATCTTCATCCGCACAAGTCAAACTCTTCTGAGTTGACATCTCTCCTAGTTCATAACTAAATATCCAGCACCAAAGGAGAGGGCAGAAAGCTCACCTCGTTTTTGTCCATGGATCTCTTTATCCTTCTCGGCGGCATCTTCTTCCTGGTTGGAGTTGTTCTTCACGGAAAGAAAGTCCTCTAGAAAATTTGACTATAGCAACTCTCGTCATCCCTCCGCTTTTGTCGGGAGTGCATAGTAACTGCTCCGTAAGAAGGATGAAGCGACGACAAGGGTTTTCCACTTCTTCCCTTTTATACTAAAGATTAGTGTTTGACATATGATCCCACGTATCTCCTCCTCATTGGACCTTCTATTATTACTGAAATTAGATCTTATTGAAAAGACCAGTCCAAAGGAACCATCAACTTCTATTCCAAAAACCTAGTTTAGCCCGTACACATGAACCCACAATACGGCATGCCAAAAATTCTCTAAGATAAAATCGTAGTGTATACTATACACACTCTACGAATGGACGAAATTCGTCGTAATCACTCGACACCTCGTAGAGTACTATACTTTTTTTTATGTCGAAGCGTTGAGATCGTCGAGTATCACTTGATTCTTCGTCGAGTGGCATCGAGTTTACTCAACGCCCCCCAAATCTTTCCAAGTTAAAGTGTCGGGATCGTCGAGGATCACTCGACGCTTCGTCGAATGACGTCGAGATCACTAAGAGCACTCGATGTTGGTATTACGATGGTGATCTAGAAGTGATCAAACATGTAGTCTCACTGCCAATGCAATATGAGCCTTTGGAGTGGCACATAAGAGCTTTTGAGAAGATAGAAAGATTTGTGTTGGCCCTACTCATATGTGATATTAGTGAAGGACCAAGTTTATGACGTTCGGGATGTGGAGGAATTTAATTCCAGGACAAGTATTGTGAATATGGGTCATCAGGTAATTTGTCGGAAGAAAGCTAAGGGTAATTCGTTGAGTATAAACAAGAGGTTTCGACAAATGGTCTAGATTCGTCGAGTATCTTTGTGACATCTCAACCCTAAAAATCTTAGGTTTGTCGAGTATCGTCGAGACAACTCCATGCTTCGTCGAGTATCGTTGAGACATCTCAATGCTTCAGTATTTAATTCATCGAGTATCATCATGATAGATTTGACTAGTTAGACTACGATTCGTTGTATATCGCCTTGATACACGGATGATTTTCCCTGTGTCATTTCTTCAAATATTCACCTGTTAACTCGACCAATAGTTCTAATTCGCCGAATATCAATGTGATACTCGACGAATTCATTTTCGACATGTTTATTTCCTTTAAGTCCAGTTTATAGGTTTTGCTGGCATTGATTGGTTCGGTTCAACATATTGATAGGATATGTACAGTTTAATCAAGATGGAACTGTTCATTCTAGACCTAACAGAGTGATGGCAATTTCTTCGCGACGGAACTGTTCCGCATATGTGATAGTCGCCGCATCACAGTGACTGCTGACCTCCTTCCTGTTCCCGTCGTCGAAAAAGGTTTCTTGGGTGTCGGATTTGTCACCGCCACCTCTCCTTAAATGGATCTAGCAGTCCGTGGAGACTTTGAGGAAAAACCTAGTTTAAACCTAGATCATGTGCGACAAGATTTTAGGGTTATTCGTGCTCGTGAGGATATCTGTAGAGGCGTTGAGTATCATTCGGAGCACCTTGGTTGAGTATTGACTCAATCCCTCAAAGGTTATTTTATTTCACCGCATTTACATCTTGATTAATGTTCATCGCTAGATTCGAACAATTTTGGGTTTACTTATTCTAATTCCGCTGCGTGCATAAGTGTTGTGCCATCCTAGGAAAACCTAACACAAGACGCTTCCTGAATCCGAAATTATTCTAAGTAAATTTTCTCTTAGTCGTTGAGTATCACTCAATGCCTCATCGAATGGCGTTGAGATCACTCATCGCACTCGACGCCTTTTGAGTCAAGATTTCTTCTAGGTGAAATTCATCTTGTCTACTCGACGCTTCTTCGAATGGCATCAAGATATCTAAAAGCTTTCTACAAATTCTTTCAGCCAATATATTCTAAGTCAAATTCATCTTATATACTCTACAAACTCGTCGGATATCCGTGACAATATTTGGAGAATAGTACTGGCCTCAATTTGCAAGTCATACTCGACAAATTCGTTCGATATCCGTGACGATATCCAACGAATTTTACTTGTCAAATCTGGCGCACCCCGGGCCTGAGTCAAGTCTCTTGACCCAATACACGTGCGAGGGGTCTAGCATGAAATGACACTTTACAAATCCTATAAACAAAATAAAAGATTTCGTCCCTGAAATCAGGCTTTCTTTAGGGAGGTAAAGCTTGAAAAATATAAGTATGCTTTTAATGGTGCCTTGGGAAAACAACTTCGGGGAGTGCTTCCGCATCAAGTCCACCGGCTCCCAAGTGTATTCCTCTTTTCCTTGATTAAACAACAATACTTTCACCAAAGGAACGCTTTTCCGTCTCAAAGTCCTTATCTCGGTGTCCCTTATTCGTACCGGCTTTATTCAAAAAGATGTATCAGTTACCACTATTCCAGTTATAGCGGGAACATGCTGATCTTGTCGTAGTAGTGCTTTCCAAAGCGACGACACAGGGAAGACGTCGTGCAAATTTTCCAGCTCTGGTGGTAGCTCTAACTAATAGGCTAATGGGCCAATCCTCTCCAATATAGCATAAGGCCCCATATATCTTGGGATGAGTTTCTTCCTCGTACCACGCACAGGTGAAACACCATGCATTAGCCGGATCTTCAAGAACACTTTATCACCCAACAAAAACTCCACCATCATGTGTTTCACATTATAGTACTTTGCCTGTCGACTCTCATCCTCAAACATACGGTCTCATATCAATCTAAAAATTACATCGGTATCATCAATATACTCGATCCCCGAAATCATCGGGTCTTCATCCTGCATCCATGGTAAAGGTGTTCTATACCTCCTTCTATAAAGCGCTTTGTTGGGTGACATTCCGATACTAGCTTAATGAATGTTGTTGAATGAAAATTCCACCAATGGTATGAGCCTTTCCCACAGCTCTCCTCTATCCAATACACACATACTCAACAGATCATCCATAGTTCTGATTGTCCTCTCAGACTGACCATCCGTCTGAGGATGAAAGGTCGTGCTAAAGGTAAGGTGAGAACCCAAATACGCATGAACCGCATTCTATTCCTTGGAGATAAAGGGACCATCACGGTCAAAGACTATTGTCTTAAGGACTCGATGGTATCATAGAAACTATTCCATGATGAGACATACCAATACATCCCCATGCGCCTCCTTTCTCTTTGGGATAAAATAGGAAACCTTAGTCAAGTGATCCCCTATCACCCAAATCGAGTCATTCCCTGATCGTGCTCGGGGATGTCCATGCACAAATTCAATAGATATATCTTCAAATTTCCACTTAGGAATGGGCTACTATTGTAACAACCTTCCAGGTCTCTTGCACTCCACCTTCATCTTTTTACATGCCTCACAATGTGTAACATCGTACTTAACATCACTCTTCATTCTTGACAAGAACATGGTCTTTCGTAAGCCTCTATACATCTTGGATATCTTGGGATGCACCGAATACTTGGAACAATGTGCCTCTCTCAAGATGTCTTCCCGGACTTCACCGCCCTTAGGAATGTAGAGCCTACCACGAAATTGAACTAGGTCATCCTTTAGAGTATAATCTTCAGTATATCTATCCTCAATATCTTTAATCACAAGGGACAAAGAGGCATCCTTCCCTTGCTCTTCCCTAAATTGATCTCGAATGTTACAAATTATACTCGTGGCAGTTTGATATTCAGTATATGTCTCGAAATAATCCTTGCACACCAATGTGATTTCAATCTGCACGAGCACTCGAGCCAATTTATTACTCATCATCCGAGACTCAGGGCCCGACTCTTGTACTTTTTTGCTCAAGGTATCTGCTACGGAGTTTGCTTTCTCGAGGTGGTAGTTCAATATAAACTCGTAATCACACAAAAATTCTAACCAGCACTATTGTCTTAGATTCAACTACATTTCAGTATGAACATACTTCAAATTATTATAATCCGAAAAGATCTCGCAGTGGGTGCCATATAACTAAATCCTCCAAACATTTATGGCAAACACCACTGCTCCAAACTCCAAATCATGCACTGGGTAATTGACCTCATGTTTCTTCAATTTCCTTGAATCATAAGCGATCACGTGCCCATGCTGCATCAATGATGCTCTTATACCTTGATTGGATGTATAAGTGTAAACTTGAAATCCTTCTTTCCTTGATGAAAGAGCTAGGACGGGTGCGATGGTAGGTCAATCCTGCAGCTCTTGAAACTCATCTTCACACTAAGGTGTCCACTCATATGGTACACCTTTCTTTGTTAGGAAAGTGAGTGGAAGGGCTATCTTTGAAAATACCTTAACAAACTTACGATAATATCCGATAAGACTTAGGAAACTCCGTATATCGGCCGCCGACTTCAAAGGACACCACTCATTCACGACACGCACATTATTCGGGTCAACTGCAAACCAAACATCACTAATCACATGACCTAAGAAGGCAACTTCTCGGAGCAAAAATTGGCATTTGCTGAACTTAGCAAATAGGGCATACACTTTTAGCTTCTTCAAAACTATTGCCAAGTGTTCAACATGCTCCTCTTCTGTCTTTGATTAAACTAGAATGTCATTGATGAAGATGATGACGAAGACATCTAAATACAGCTTGAACACCCTATTGATCAAACTTATGAATGTCGAAGTGGCGTTCATGAGTCCAAACAACATCACTGTGAACTCATACAAACTGTATCTCGAGCTAATTGCGGTCTTCTAAATATCTCCCTCTCATATCCTCAATTGATAATACCCCAAGCAGAGATCAAATTTGGAAAACTAATGTACTCCCACCAACTGATCGAATAACTCATCAATCTTGGGTAACGGGTAGATGTTCCATACTATCAATCGGTTGAGCTCCCGCTAGTCTATGCACAATCTTAATGTTCCATCCTTCTTCTTAACAGATAGAATAGGGGCTCCCTAAGGCGATGAACTTGGATGAACAAAACCTGACTCTAGTAATTCTTGCAACTGAACTCTAAACACGACATGTTCCATTAGGGCCATTATGTAAGGGGTCCAAAAGATAGGCTTGACACTCGATACTAGTTTAATTTGAAAGTCCTCTTCTCCATGTGGGGGTAATCTTGGCATCTTCTCGGGAAACACATCAGGGAAATCCCGTACTACCCACACATAGTTCATACCTGTCGTCATCTCTTTTAATTCAAAAAATATCATATATACTTATTCCCCTTTCATATGGGCCTTAAGGGCCTGGATCGAAGATATCAACATTCGATGGGCGAATTTAATACCTTGGAAGACGACTTCAGAATCTCCATGCCTCATGTTGATTTGCTTTGCTGCATAATAAATTCTAGTATGGTGCTAGTCCAACCATTTCATGCCAAGAATAAGTTCGAATTCTGGCATTCTTAACATTATCGCAGGGGTTTCAAAAATCTTTCCTCTAATGCATACTTCCAATTAACACTTGGGAAAAGACGTCACCTCGGAGTCGTCCAGGAGGCGTATTCTCTGAGTGATACCAGTGAAGTATTGCACGCTATTTAAATCTTTTACGAATTCCGCCGAGAGAAATGAATTTGTGGCACGAGTATCAAATAATGTGAGAGCCAGTTTCCCGCTAACTGTCACTGTGCCTAAGTATCAATTATAATGACTCAAGCTAGATTCCTAGCGCATCTTAGGCAAATTAAGGGCGAATACTTGTAATGTATTAATAAAATATCGACACACCTGTAATCACATGTTGAGGATTCCGCTCCTGAGTCATGTCCAATGAAAACACCTGCTCTCTAGCAGTTAAGGATTCCTTTATCATGGTCCTCGATCACGACCTTTTCCTCATCCTCGTAGAGCTGTCGGTGGAAAAACAAGGGGGTACCTCCACCTAGTTGTTACCAGTGACGTTGGATGTGGCCCGATTGGTTACACTGGAAGCAAACTCGCTCACACTTCTCTCTATGGAGCTGATACATTTATTTAGGTGGAGGTAGTGTTAGCCGCGGGTATGGAGTTCCATCCTAAAATTCTTGAGGAAACGGCCGCCATCTCTTTGATTTCCTCTTCCACCTCTATTATTATGTCTCTTCAAATAACTAAGGCCTGCTTCTATCATGCCCTCGGCTGGTCTCTTAATACTTCCATGTAACGCCCCTGAATTTTTTCGATGTTTATTTTAATTCCTTTAGTGGCGTATTTTTGACGTCAGGGAGTTACGTTGTCGCGTAGTTGATGGGTAACGTTGCTGGAGCGTGACTTTTTCTCTTTGGTATCTAAGGTTTTGACTTAGAATATTGGCATGGATAGTTTCTAGTGTTTTTTTGAGGAATCCCTTGCGAGACGGGTTTGTTTTGGAACTCGATGGGGCTTTTTTGGGATAGTTTGTGTTTTGGGCATCGGGAATGTTTTTCCAGTGTTTAGTTTGTCAGATTTTGATTTCCACTTTGCCTTTGGATTCGTAGCTTCGATATTTAGCTTCATTCCGAATTCGTGAAAATCTGAGTTGCTTTGATTTTTCGGTAGTTTTGACGTTTTACTATAATTGTAATTATAATAATTATGACGGAAACCTTATTCATCGTCTCATAAGTCGTCAGCCGTTTTGCGAAAGGGAGAAAGCGGCGGACCTCACAAAGCTTCCGATCGTCGATTGTAGGAGCTCCGGTGCGTGATATTGTCGTCGGAGGGTAGATACAG
This sequence comes from Platanthera zijinensis, assembly GCA_039513925.1. Taxonomy (NCBI): domain Eukaryota; kingdom Viridiplantae; phylum Streptophyta; class Magnoliopsida; order Asparagales; family Orchidaceae; genus Platanthera; species Platanthera zijinensis. The sequence goes on along the minus strand of CM077087.1, from coordinate 101,390,932 downwards.
ATAGCTCTCGCCGAGATCTACTTGTGTGTGGTGAGTTTTTCCCATTTCTTGAAATTTTGGACGTTATATTATTTGGTTTTGACCCTCTTTGTCACAACCCGCCTTTTCACCGCATATAATAACATATCAGAGTGAGGGAAAATGCGTGTCATGATGCCACGTCAGCTGGGGTTAACTGCGGACACTCAAGCAGACACCTACTTAATCATGAAAAAAAAAATTTAAGTTATTTTTAAGGAAAAAAATTAGTTAAGTGCAATAGTTAGCCGTATAACTCGGCTTGTTGGCTCATTTAGTCAACAATTCAAATATAATTATACATTGCGGAAAAAATACTTATTTAGATTTACTCAAACATCCTACATGAGTATAAACTTCCACAAAGGACAACTCATGCTATGCAAGACTCTAAATTTATAATAGTAGTAAGGATAGTTTTTACGGTCGCTAAATATAACAAGTTAGAATTTTTAAATTATGTAGTGCATGAAGTAATGGTAATAGATTTTATTCTAAAAAAAATACCTAACATGCATTCCTAGCAATAATCCTTCAGGAGAGCAAGTTATCCACATCCATATGTAGAGAAATAAGCAGCTAGCAAGTATCAAACAAATAACCAAACTGTGGGCGCCAACAACTAACACGAACCCACTTACAGAAAAGTAAGTCTGAACCAGTAACTAAATAAACAATAATCTACCTCATTGAGATGAGCTAACAACCACGACCAACACTGCCGCCCAGAAACACCAAAACTAGCTCTATTACCTGCTACTGCTCTAAACCTGGGGCATTCCATAGACAGAACACCTCAACAAGAAAGTACAAATGGCGGTAGAGAATAAATATGCAAAAATAAACAAAGATCAAGGGGTACAACCCAAAGACCAACAGTACTAAAATAAAGCATCGAACAGGAAAAGAATGAAATACTTACGTGAATCGTCACATAATCCAACAAATACACCCAATTTCCCAAGTCAAAAAGGGAACAAAAATAGGTAAAAACATAAGGAAGAAATTTAATTACCTTTACTAAGCACTTGTGGTCGACTCTACCCAAAAAACACGGGCGATTTGGTCACTAGACTGGAAACACCCCTCACGAATAATTTATCCGCTTAACTGCGAGGGAGTCTCATACTCTCCACCATACATCGCAGATGCCCAAAAACTCGGTAGACTTCCACAAGGTATAATAAAGGAGTCAGACAATGCGGAGGTGATTTTATCCAGTAACTCCCGCAATTTTAGAAATCCAAAGAAACCACAACACATATATATCTCGAGATTTGGCTCGTCGGATTCTACTTGACATTATTAGATACATGACATGGTTGATGAACCCTTAAGAACTATTTACAATCCTAAATAACTCAAATCCGTTCAATAACGAAATCTAAGCCGTTTAAAGCCATCTATAAGACACTTCAAGAATGATCAAGCATATCTGGACAAAAATTGAGTTCACCATGACAAAACGTTACAACCTCATGTGATCATTGAGAAGGTTAATCATAAATAGAATTTGGAAGAATAAGCGTAGAAAATTTTAAGGACCATGAAAACATAGTTGTTACCATAAAATCGGACAAGGAGAAATGAGGGGGAAAAACCACTTGTCTTGGTTTTACCTAAAATGTCCTATGAATCACTCCACGTTGTAGATCGGGGCAAAAGAACACGGGAGGAGTTGAAATCTAAACAAAAATGGCCGAAAAGGGGGTTAGGAACGAAAAACGCTAATGAGAAAACTCAAGGAAAGGGGATATTTTTACCACGATAGCGTAGCTCTCGGTGAGAGCTTTCCGGATATATATTCGGATGAAGATTTCTAGCACCGGAGCACCGTCTGCGGCCACCGGAAGGTTCACGAAGTATTTTCTCTCTCATGCTCACACCACTCTGGTTTGGGAGGAAAAAGAATTGGAGAAGATGAGGTTTTGTTCTAAAACCTAAGTCCAAGAATATATATATATATATATTTATGTTTATAAAATTTTTTGTCAAAAACGGGATATTAAGAGCAGTTTCACGGGAATCCAAAATAGAGGTCTAGGATAACTGCAAATAGAAAGTTGCCCAACATGAAAGTTGTATATCTCGTCGAAACGAACAAATTTCATGTTGACTGTTTTTCCATATAGTGTCGTTCTGACCCTCAAACATGCGCCCGAACACAGACTATACAGGACTACTCAAGAGGAAAGGGGGCTACTCGAGAAAGAGAGCAAAGTTCTCGAGAGAAACTTATAGTTCTCGAGAACAAGACAATAGGACTCCATAGAATGAAGTATTTCTCGAGAATAAGACCATAATTCTCGAGAATAAAGAGTAGTTCTCGAGTAGAACAAGGGTTCTCGGGTAGAAATCAATAATGCAGCTTATTTACGAGCAATTTTGGAAAATAGAAAATATGAGACTAAGATGGCTTCAAATCAAAAAGTGGTCAACATGAAAGTTGTAGATATCGTCGAGCCAAACAAATTTTATGTTTACTATTTTCTGATACGACATCGTTTTGACACTAAAAACGGCGCCCGAACGGAGTCCGAAACTGACCTCTCGAGTGAAGCATAGGACTTCTCGAGAACAACATAGGACTTTTCGAGAACTAGGACAGACTTCTCGAGAACTAGGATAGACTTCTTGAGAACTAGAGCAGAGCTTCTCGAAAACATTAAGTCATGAATTCTCGAGAACAACTAGGAGTTCTCGAGAACGAAAGGGGGGATCTCGAGTACAAGCAGGACAAATAGCAGAAGTTCTGATTTGACTAATATTTTGGAATGAATCGCTGACTCTACAAATTAGTACCGCAGACAACCTTAGAATCTGACGTACCAGTCTTGAGATATTAAATCATGCGCCGAGACTCCAAAAATGCTCGGATTACGACGAAACTTGACAAGCAAGTCACAAATTACTTAACTTAAATTTCAAAATGAGAAAATTTCCCAATTGCAACAAGAATTCGGCCGACTCGACTGCACAGACACAAAAATGCCTTAACGACATTGCGCTGTCAACTCGATGTTAAAAGTAACGCCACGATGTCGTAAATATGATGTTTCCCTTTTAAATAAAATCATTGAAAAATCGGGGGCATTACAGTCACTCCTCCTAAAAAGAAGTTTCGTCTCGAAACTTAACACAACTCCGAAACCAAATCAAGACGATAAATCAAACATAACTGCAAACATAACGACATACCGAAAACTAAGATAAGTGGTGCGGATTTGATTCTCTCATTACTGATTCGAATTCCCACGTCGCGTTCTCGATGTCTTGATTTCTCCAAAGAATCTTGACCATGGGGATGGTCTTTCTTTGCAACATACGCTCTTGAGAATCCAGAATACGAATAGGTTCCTCCGCATACGTATGGTTGGGTTGAATCTAGGGCATCGATTCGAGTACTTGACGATCATTATGAACTCACTTCCGCAACTGGCTCACATGGAACACATCATGGACACCAGGGAAGGTCGCAGGCAAATCAAGCCTATAAGCTGACACTCCGATGCGTTCAAGAATCTGGAAAGGTCCCACATACCGGGGGTCAAACTTGTGGTTCCTTCCAAACATTTTAACACCATACATCGAAGAAATCTTCAGAAAAACCAAGTCTACAACGGTAATCTCCAGATCAACCCTTCGTTGATTGGCAAACTTCTCATAGTGCTCTTGAGCCACACAGAGCTTTTCTCGAATATGAGTCACGATATAATTCATCTCCTCAAAGGCTTCCGGACCTAGCAACAGTCTCTCACCAACTTCAGCCCAAAACAAAGGAGTTCTACAACACCTCCCATATAAGGCCTCAAAAGGGTCAATCTGCAGACTCTCTTGATAACTATTATTGTACGCAAACTCCATGAGTCTGAGACGCTCATCCCAATCACCATCGTGATCCAATATATAACACCTTATCATAACTTCCACGATCTGATTAACTCGCTCTATTTGACCATTCTTATACGAATGATAGGTGGTGGAGTTCCTTAAATAAGTAGCCAACCCCTCTTGCAAACTCTTCAAAAAGCGAGACATAAATCTAGAGTCTCGATCTGATATGATGCTAACTGGGACTCCATGTAATCTGATGACTTCATCAAGATATAACTCAGCTATCATTTTCATAGAATACCCAATCTTAAAGGGCACAAAGTGAGCACACGTTGCCAATCTATCGATTATTACCCAAACAGAGTCGTGCCTACGGGGAGATTTTGGTAGACCGGTGATAAAATTCATTTAAATTCTCTCCCATTTCCAACTTGGAATATCAAGCAGTGTCAATTTACCACATGGCCTTCTATGATCAGCCTTGACACACTGACACGTATAACATTCTTATATAAACTTTGTGATATCGCTCTTCATCCCTGACAACCAAACAATTTGCTTTAGATCCTTATACATCTTAGTGGAACCAGGGTGATAGGCTACACAAGAACCATGAGCTTCAGCACAGATCTTAGCTCGAATATCTCAAAAGGCATGGACGCAAAATCTATCCCGATACCTCAAGGTATCCAACCCATCCATGGAGAAATCTGGTAGCTCTCCCTTCACAGTTCTAGTTCATAGGTGCAACAAATAAGGATCATCCATCTGGTGTGCTCGAGTAAGGGAAATCCAAGAAGGTTCTTCCACTTCCAAACTAGCAGACACAGTATGACTCCAAACCTCAATATCCATCAGCAAGAATTCTTCTACCAAGGACTGTACCGATAGATTAAAAATTTTAGCGGTCTTTCTACTCAAATAATCAGCTACTACATTAGCCTTTCCTAGATGATAAAGAATTTCCACTTCATAATCCGCCACATATTCTAACAACCGACGCTGGCACAGATTTAGTTTCTTCTGAGTGAAGACGTACTTCAAACTCTTATGGTCCGTATAGATATTGCACAGCGCGCATATAATAAGTGTCGCTACAGCTTCAGCGAAAAAATTACGGTAGCAAACTCAAAATCGTGCGTAGGATAGTTTCTCTCGTGAATGTTTAGTTGCCTCGATCCATACGCGATAACCTTACCATCTTGCATTAAAACACAACCAAGTCCGATGTGTGATGCATCGATATACACAACATACTCAACTCCTTTATTAGGTAAAGTTAAAATTGGGGCAGTACACAGTCTCTTCATCAACTCTTTGAAAGCCTCTTCACACTTATCACTCCAAATGAATGCAGTATTCTTGTGAGTAAGTCTAGTTAAAGGAGCAGACAACACCGAAAATCATTCAACGAATCTTCTATAAAAGCCAGCCAGGCCTAAGAAGCTCTTAATCTCCTGAGGTGAAGAAGGTATCTCCCATTCCATCACGATAGAAATCTTGTTCGGGTCTACTGAAATACCATCCTTGCTTACAACATGACCCAGAAAGGACACCTGAGGTAGCCAGAACATACATTTGCTCAACTTCGCATATAGCTTATGCTCCCTCAGGGTCGACAAAACAAAACCCAAATGCTGAGTATGCACCTAAACATTGTGGGAATACAACAAGACATCATGTATGAACACAATAAAAAATCGGTCCAAGAAATCCTTAAACACCCTATTCATCAAATCCATGAAAGCAAAGGGTGCATTGGTTAAACCGAAAGACATCACCAAAAACTCATAATGTACATGTCGCGAATGGAAAGCGGTTCGAGGAATATCTGCCTCACGAATCCTCAACTGGTGGTAGCCTGAGCGAAAATCGATCTTTGAAAATACCGAGCTACCACGCAACTGATCGAACAGATCATCAATCCTTGGCAGAGGATATCTATTCTTAATGGTTACCTTGTCCAATTCCCTATATTGGATGCAAAGCCTCATCGATCCATCTTTCTTCTTTATGAACAAAAAAGGAGCACCCCATGGAGAAAAACTTGGTCTAATAAAAGCACAACTCAGCAGCTCATCGAGATGAGTACGCAACTCATCCAACTCACGCGGAGCCATACGGTACGGTTCCTTGGAAATAGGATGAGTACCTGGCTTGAGGTCTATCAAAAACTCTATCTCCCTTTCAGGAGAAAGTGCTGGAAGACTGTCAGGAAAGACATCTGGAAACTCTCGCACCACCGAGACATCCTAAAGAGGTGGTGTAAAAAAAGCTGTTTCCAGAGGAGAAATAGAAACTAAAAACACATCGCAACTAGACTCTATAGCACGACAAGCACGTCCTGCAGAAATGACTGGGGAAACTCTATCCTGAAATCCATAGACACTCATAGGTAGGCCGTCGTCCATCCTTAAATCAAGTCGCTTATCCTTGCACTGGATGACTGCATCATACTTGGACAGCAAATCCATGACCAAAATCACGTCAAAGTCAGCCAGATCTAAAATCATCAAATCAGCAAAGGCTAGAAAATTGCCAAGATAAATAGGGCATCTCAGAACTCCTTGGCTAGATATCACAAAATCACCGGAGGGATGCTTGACATTGAAGGAGTCTCTGAATTGATAAACATTCAGGCGATGTTTGTCAACAAATCTCCAGGCCACAAAGGAATGGGTGGCACCCAAATCGGAAAGAACGCGCTCCCACCTATTACGCACCTTAAACTTCCCTAAAATAGTAGCATACATAACTAAACGAATGATAACTAGAGAAGCAACGATAAGTATAAAGGATGAAATAAACTGGGGCTATCCTGAAATAACTTACGTAGAGGTTTGAGCTTCCTCGCTGGTCAATACGTTTAGCTTTCCTTTCCCTCTATCTTGGTTTGGTGGCGGCGGCAGAGCTCGAAGCGGGGAAGGCTGCAGTGGGGACTGAGCATGGGGGCACGAAGACTTTTGATTCCCCTTCTGCCAGAACTGGAAGCAAGCCTTATCCATTGTCCAGCAATGACTCACGTCATGCCCCTTCCTAGAATAGAATGAGCACACCAAATCTCCCTTGGGTGCACCCTGGATTATGTGCACCTACTGTTACTTCAGGGTGGCAGTCCTCTTGAAACATCTTTCGTAAGGGTGTCCAGGTCGACCACAGAAGCTACATATTTCCACACTTTTCTTCTTCGAAGAAGAGCTTGAGTCCCTAGTGCTTCCAACCTCAATGCCCTTCCTCTTCTCTTTTCTTGCAGCATCACCTCGATTCTTGGTGTTTTCAATCGCCTCCACTTTAAGTGCAGCTTCTACTGCCACAGTATAACTGTCAGCTCCATAAGCGCATGCCAACTGCTGGACATCGCTTCTTAGTCCTCCCTGGAAACTTTTCACTCTTCCCTCCTCCGAAGCTACCAAATCGGGAGAAAATCTACTCAACTTGCTAAACTCAATCTCGTACTCGCTCACCGTAAGTTGTCTCTGCTTCAGATACAGGAAGTTATTCATCAGACGGTCCTGCTCAACCAAGGGTGGAAACTTCTTCAGCAGCATCTTCTTAAAAGATACCCATGAACAACCTTCCTTCAGACTTTCCCTTTCCCGAATCTTCCAGCACTTTTCCAGGCCTTTTAACTGATAGACTGCAATTATTACCTTCTGGGCTTCTAGAATTCCGGAATACGAAAACATATCTTCGATGGAGATGATCCAATCATCTAAAATCATGAAGTCAGCACTCCCGTCATAGGTAGGAGGTCTCAATCTCTGGAAATGTGAGACGAAATTCTTCTCTGGTGGTAGCATCACCGGGGGCACGAAAGGAGGAGGGGCATCAGGTATGGCTTGATCCACGGCAGGATCTCGCACTAAGGGTTGTTGTGTGGGAGTGGCAGACAACAAGGTTTGAATTTCCAATTGTATTGCAACTACTTGCTTTGACAGAGCCTCATTGCTCTGGCACAAACTGTCAATCAACACATCACTCTGCGCACTTGATGACTTACCCTTCGATTAGGGAGTCGACCTCGTCTCAATACGGTTTGGAGGCATTTCTAAAAAGGCAAATGAACAACCAATCAAAATCCTAGATTGCGACTAGGGCAAACAAAAATAGTTCATAGCATACTTAAAAGACACTCTTCCTTAAGCTGTCACTTGCTCTAGGATTATATGATGACGATATGTCCTACATAGGATGATATTCTATCATTATATAAACTCATGTGCTTATGATATGAATGCATGGATTCTTTACTCTTATTTAAAATCATGTGTGTACATATGTCATCAGGTAAATCTTTAGCTTTGCATGTTGTGCTTATGTTATGTTATGCTATGTATGCAGTGTTATGCATCCTAAAAAGGCCTTAATGCATGTTATGAGCGGCGTACACATGAAATGTTATGAATCCCATACTACATAACATTGCATGAAACAAAAAAAGAAAAACGTGTTAATGGGCATTAATGTGGTAAGGTTATGCATCCCATACTACATAACCCTCACATGTTGCCACCTATGATGGATCCATATACAAACACATATTATGCATCCCATACTACATAATATGCCCTGTATACTTCTACTCATGCTTATGTGTGTAGTGTTCATGCTTCAGCCAAGACATACTGATGACACATAGGTGTGTGTATGATATGACACTAAACAACTAACACTAACAAGGGAAGGTTTCCTGACCAATTGTCAAGCAACTTCGCTCTGATACCAACTGTCACAACCCGCATTTTCACCGCATATAATAACATATTAGAGTAAGAGAAAATATGTGTCATGATGCCACGTCAACAGGGGATAACTGCGGTCGCTCAGGAAGACACCTACTTAATCATGAAGAAAAATTGTTTAAGTTATTTTTAAGGAAAAAAATTAGTTAAGTGCAATAGTTAGTCGTATCCCGCGGCTTAATTGCTCATTTAGTCCACAATTCAAATATGATTATACGCTGCAGAAAAATACTTATTTAGATTTACTCTAACATCCTACATGAGTATAAACGTCCCCAAAGGACAACTCATGTTATGCAAGACTCTAAAATTATAGTAGTAAGGATAGATTTTACGGTCGCTAAATATAACAAGTTAGAGTTTTTAAATTATGTAGTGCATGAAGTAATGGTAATAGATTTTATTCTTAAAAAAATACCCAACATGCATTCCTAGCAATAATCCTCAAAGAGAGCAAGTAATCCACATCCACATATAGAGAAATAAGCAACCAGAAAGTATCAAACAAATAACATAACTTTGGGAGCCAACAACTGACACGAACACACTTGCAGAAAAGTAAGTCTGAACCAGTAACTAAATAAACAACAATCTACCTCGTTGAGATGAGGTAACAACCACGACCAACACTGCCGCCCAGAAACACCAAAACTAGCTCCACTACCTACTAGTACTCAAAACCTGGGGCATTCTATTGACAGAACACCTCAGCAAGAAAGTACAAATAGTGGTAGAGAATAAATAAGCCAAAATAAACAAAGATCAAGGGGTACCAACCAAATACCAACAGTACTGAAATAAAGCATCGAACAGGAAAAGAAAGAAATACTTACGTGAATCGTCACGTACTCCAACAAATACACCAGATTTACCAAGGAAAAAAGGGAACAAAAATAGATAAAAACATAAGGAAGAAATTTAACTTCCCTTACTAAGCACCTGTGGTCGACTCTACCCCAAAAACAAGGGTGAGGTTGTCACTCAACTGGACACACCCCTCACGAATAATTTATCCTTTTAACTGCGAGGGAGTCTCATACTATCAATCATACACCGCAGATGCCCAAAACCCGATAGACTTCCACAAGGTACAATAATGCAGTCAGACAATGTGGAGGTGGTTTTATCCACTAACTCCCGCAATTTCATAAATCCAAAGAAACCACAACACATATATATCTCGAGATTTGGCTCGTCGAATTCTACTTGACATTACTAGATACATGACATGGTTGATAAACCCTTAAGAACGATTTACAATCCTAAATAACTCTAATCCGTTCAATAACAAAATCTAAGGCGTTTAAAGCCATCAATACTACACTTCAAGAATGATCAAACATATCCGGACAAAAATTGAGTTCACCATGACAAAACGTTACAACCTCATGTGATCATTGAGAAGGTTAATCCTAACAACATTTTGGAAGAATAAGCATAGAAAATTTTAAGGAACATGAAAACATAGCCGTTACCATCAAATCAAACAACGAGAAACGAGGGGAAACCACAACTTGCGTTGGTTTTACCGGAAAAGTCCTCTGAATCAGTCCACGTTGTAGATCGGGGCAAAAGAACACGGGAAGAGTTGAAATCTAAACAAAAATGGCTGAAAAGGGTGTAAGGGATGAAAAACCCTAACGAGAAAACTCAAGGAAAGGGTGGAAAATTTACCACGATAGCGTAGCTCTCGAGGTGAGCTTTTCAGATCTATATTCGGATGAAGATTTTTAGTACCGGAGCACCGTCGACGGCCACCAGAAGGTTCACGAAGTATTTTTTCTCTCATGCTCATGCTACTCTGGATCGGGAGGAAAAAGAATCGGAGAAGAT